>JAGFPH010026770.1:0-10286 GCA_018207615.1 Philaenus spumarius
TATGTTAAGGGCTTCGCCCCAGTGGCCCTCAAAGTTGCCATGTTAATCTTATGGAAGGTCAATCTTAAGGAAGAAGAAGAAAGATTTCTTTTGATTTTATCAGGGGCACACAAAACAGCTGTTCGTATGAAAAGCTTAAAACAGCTGATTTTGATCAACAGCTGATTTTGATCAACAACTGATTTTGATCAAAAACTGAATATAATTTTAGGTTAGGTAAATCAAGCAATAGCGAAGCATTGCCATGTCCACTAGTTATTATAAGAAAGTGTAGAGGATAAATCAAAGAATTGAACTGTATACATGTAAATTATCATTGTAAATTTCATAAAAGTATTTGACTTAGCTTTACTTGAATTACAAAATGAGATGAAACAAATGAAACCTCGTGGCGATAAAGGACATACGAAAAATGACCCTAGGACACCGTGGGAAGTGTTGGTACATGGGTTGAGATCACTATCACAACGTTTTAACATCTTTTGTTTTTATTATTTCTAATATTGGAATATGAAATGGAACTGTAAATACATTGTTAAGTTTTAGTTATTTAAGTGTGTTAATATTTAATTGTATGTGGTCCCTCTGTAACGCGATATTTTTAGCTATCTTACGCATTATTAACCTAAATAAAACACAATGCCTCTAAAAGAAAATCTTTAGCAGTTAAAGCTCAAGAAAAGAAATAAAAACGAGATCTAGAAATCCCGGAATCGCGGGAATTGTAAATAATGTTTCACTGGCTAAACCTTGTGCTTACTTCCTTACTGGCACCCTATTTTTAACCTAAGCTCAAAACCACATTTGTTATTTCAACGACCGAGGTCTACTGTTCACAGAACTACTAGTAAATAGAGTGGAAAGAAGAGATTGGGAGATTGTCGGTGGATGTCGAGGCAATGAACCTGAGCTGACCGACCAGAGCTACCAGGACCAGAGTAAACGTTTTGTGTGTTGTTTTGGACGCAATTGTTTTATGTAAATTTTTGATTAGAATTAGTTTTTGTTGGTTAATATATTGGTAGAGTTAATTAGTTAAAAACGGATTTACATATGTGTAGTGGAAATTTGTACTCCGTTTTTTCGAAGTATAAAGCTTAAGATATAGGTTTATGTTTATTGGTGTTAATACACAGTGTTGAATTAAATTTATGTAGAACTTAAAATAAAATAAATTAAACAGGTGTTGATATATCCTTATGTATATTATATATATGTTTGCAGTCATATAAAACTAAAATTAGAGAGTTTTGTATCATTGTTAGAAAAAATAAAATCCATCGTCTATTGTTGTATAAAAAACGCTAGTCTATGTCAAAAATAATTGATCAAATGCAAAATATTTGTATTCTTGAAATAGATTTAAGGTTGGTTTGCTAAATAATATAACATATAATGAATAACCATAAAATTACAAACGTTATTTTTTTTAACTTCGTTAGAATCGATTAGTTATCGCCTCTGCGTCTAGTCTTGTTTATCGATGGTGTTATTTTAGTTCACCAATATAATTTTTACGTGGTCAAACAAATTTAAATATGGTATTTTTTCCAATATTTCTTCACTTTTCCTAAACTCTCAGAAGTTTGTGATTTTTAAATACCCACATTTTTAAAGAAACCGATATTTTATAGTTTAAAACTTTTTGAATATTTAGATTTTCAACATAATACTGTATTTTTGCTATATATTTTAAAATATTTGTTTAAATCTCAGGTTTTGCCATATTGTTATATCTGTACCCCTTTTACTATTAATAAGATTTAATAGGGGTTATTTATTCAATTATATGTAATAATTATTGAAATACTTGTTTTTAAATTTCATTTAACCTATAACAGCTAGAAAGCATTACGACTGACTACTGAGTTTGTTATAAGTCTGACGGACTGACGTGCAGTTTCTTTGTTATTGACATGTGATGCACTTATCGCTTGAATATTGAACTGCAAATAACAGTACTTTATAGAAATAGCAAGGTGAAATGTTTGTTTAAAAACACTCAGTTCGTTTATAAAATCGATACTTTACTCCAAAAACGCAAATAAACTGAATTAATAACACTTATATCCAATTATAATTGCAAAATATGCAATATTCAACAAATAAAATTATCATAATGCTAAACAAAGCTGATAATTTATACCGTATATTATGTACTTGCTTGGGATGAACTTAACAAACGTAAACAACAAACAATGAACACGCTGCAATATGTTTTGTGATTCTAACTTGCGATTAGCTGCTTTAACACATCAACTAATTAACGCTTGGGGGCAATTACATTTACCCATTATATTGTGTTGTAATTTGCATCCTATCTTAAATGGAGTTCATTTTATCGTAATCCTTTTGAAACATGTAAAACTGTTTATGACATTTCAACCCAGGTTGCAAGGAAGAATAGTTTGCCTACAATAGTGGATTTAAACAGATGGAAGGGCTTTAATTGGGTGTTATAAAGTGTACCTGTAACTAAGAAAAAAATCGTTTACACTGAATTTTCCCCGTTATAAATGCCCTGAGGTAGGTATCTATTGTGGACACAATGCAAGGTTGCACTATAAAACTCGCAATTGTCTAATTTGCGTCAAGAACTCTCATCATCTTTACAGGCCTATGTAGCCACGAGTGGCTGAATAAAGTCATGTTGATAACATTTCCACCATTGAACAAAGCACCCATTGAAGACACAAAGACCAAACTAGAGGATCATAAACCAATAGAAAAGGTTGAACAACCCTAATAAACATATTTAGTAGGTAATCAATGTAGTTACTTTTCTGTTTTAACTGTAGGCAGAACATACAGTTGCCAACAGTTGGCATGCATTTTGTATTTATAGCATAAAAAGTAAATGCACACATTTTTGTCTACCATCAAGATGTAGCATGCATAAGCACAAAAGACTTAATGGTATAATTATATTAGATTATTTAAGAAGCTCTCACGAATCCACGAATAAAAAGAAGTTTAATTATTTTCAAACAACTGCAAAGGGGGGAAACAAATACCATACTAGAACTGCTAAGACTGAAAACTGTTTGATAAAGTTGAACATGGCTCATACTTCTTTGCTGTAGGGGTTATAATATAATTAAAGGGAATGGAAGAACACTGTTGGTTAAACATCTTTACACTTACTGTGTAAACAGTAAAACCCCATTTAGAATTAAAAAATTGGGTCCCGCATTTTATAAAATAAATGTATATAATGAAACCAGTTTATAAAAAATTTCAATATAATTCATATTTTTTAGAACAATATGTATATAATTCACAGTTTCTGAAACCTTTTATTAGTTGTTAATTCATTGCTAAAACGTTTTAAGGTGTAATCTAAGGATGGATAATAAACAAATTACCACTAAATTTTTTTAAACTAACTTTTAGTATAAACTTTTCCCTCATAACTTGTTTAAGTAAACTGTTTTCTTATAGCATGGATCCATTCAATTGTTTTGAAAAACAATAATATAAAACGCCAAGTTAGTGCTGCCGAGTAGTCGATAGCCGTAGATATTATGCCAATCACTTAAGCAGAACTCGAATACAACAAAATTAATTGTCATATCATCTAGAAATCACATTGTGCGCTTCTTGTACTTGGAAGTTTCCCTCTAATCGATATATGTGTTACTGCGTAGTTACTTCAGGTTAATTGAATATTGGATACGTTTAAATTACATTTGCAGAATAATAACGTTTTGTTAGTCAGGAACTGAGTTTAATTGGTTGTGTTTAATTAATTTGTCTTAAATATATAAACCTTGAGTCAGGTTTCAGTGACAGAACTTCAAATCTCAAATATGGTTGAACTGTTTGTAGTTGCTTATTACTTTAAAATATAAATGATAATGTAATTGGTTGGAGAGGAAAGAGTGTCTGCGACAGCAAACAAGAGAGAGTAAACACAGAAATAAAAAGAGAACGAGAGAGCAAAACAAGAGGAAAGGAAACGAGGGCGAGAAGGGGTGAGTGGGCGAAAGGGTGATGAAAATAACACTATAGATGTGAAACAATTGCTCCTATTTACAAGTGGAACCTAATCAAACCAATATAATTTGGATGTTGAGTTATTCATAAAACCAATGAAAAATTCACAAAACAAAAATTTGACAAATAATAGCCTATTGATTGTTTAAAAGAAAAAAAATGTATACAAAAATATTAGGAACAAGTCAGGGGAAAAACCATAGTCTTACAAAATCCTAGAATACAGCAGCAAAAATAAACTAATATATTTACTAATATATTTATATTGTATTCGTTATTAGTTTAGTTCAGGCTTATTTATTTGTTTTAAGTGTCTGCATATGTTTTGTTTTTTTTAAACAACCCATTGCAGGTAACACAATTGTTGACAAACGGAAGAGTACAGTTGCCAAGCAGATTTAAGATAAAATTTCAGTTGATTTAATAAAAATGTGAATGCATAACGTGATTCTTATTTATTAAAACCTAGGCAAAAATGCAAACATTTCCTTACTTTTACGCTCTATTAGTATGATGTATCCGTACAAAAACATTGACATTTTTATTAATTAATTGTTATAAATAATAATTGAATTGAAATACACTAAAGACATCCAGCAATTACAACCATCTCAGAGAAACATCACACATCCATCTTGTGATCCACAATACACAAAGTCTTTCCAGAAAACTGTATAACACCACAACTTATTTCGATGTTTGTGAATAGTGTATTATTTTATTTTTATGCTACAAATTTATGGCACATGTCCAAGTAAAATATTTTAAAAATTAGTATTCTTACAAATTTAGTATTTTAAATATTCTTTCAGACCCCCTGATGAGAATTAAACTTATAATTACAATACTCAAAACTCTGTTTTTACATAACGAATACATTTGCTGCAAATGAACAAGTCGATTAAAAACACTTACCCTACAAATTCATTAAAATACAGAAGCAAAAATGGTCTTATGTGTATACCAATATATTTAGATTATATTCTTAATTGGTTTATTTCATATTCATTTGTTTTGATGTGTGTGATTATATTTTGCTTTTCTAAAAGAAAACAAATTTAATAATCGTTTCCCTTAAGTAAATAACATGTACAATTTAACACGTAAAGGAAATAAAGTTACTATATACCGGGTGTCCATTTTAACTGGGCCACCATTGGTATCTCTAAAAGTACGAGATTTACAGCAAACTTTAAATGGGGTACTTCACATACTTTATAGTGGCCATACAAAATATGAATTTGAAATTTCGAAAATATGCCGCCATTTTCCAATATGGCGAATTTCTTATGGAACCCCCTATTTTATAACGGATTTGAATTTTACATGCAATTTTAAGAATTTTTTATTCTTGGTGTTTTCTTTTTTATAAACTTACCCTTTAGCCGCTAGGAGCGCTGAAAGTTTCAGAAACACTTATTTCAACAATTATTAAAGAGACGTGTTTTACCTTTTGAAAACAATAAAATCTAACTCAACGTACAATATTTTTTACAATGGAATGTTAAACAGCTGTTTCAATTTCACAAATACTTTATTTTATACAAAAAACTTACTTAAATTACTGTTAAAAGTTGCTAAATAGCTTACATGACAACTAACTGTACTATTTTTACAAAGTATTATACAATCGATCTCTTTAATTAGTTTATCTATCATAATTGTCCCTTTTAAAGTTTAACTACTTTGTTGAAATAAAAATTAAGTAACGATCAGAGAAAAAACTAAATGAAAACTCTACATAATTGCAACGTTCATTAAACGAGATTTTGCAATGAATTTAAATACAGAACGCTGTTGTTAATCTAGAATGGGAATAGGCCTACAGCATATTTATAAAATAAATAAATATTCCATCTTTATATATAGCTTATTTCCATGGCATTGTAAACATTTACTTTACTAAATGTTATAATACACTAGCTGACCCGTACGGCGTTGCCCGTGGTGGTTGGTATTTTCAGTCTTTTTAACGTTATTGTATCCTTTTTAAGTGTTCAGTCAGTGAGTGGTATTTGGCTTTTACATATATATAGATCTGAAATAATAAAAGCATTATTGTCATAATAATAAAAGATCTGAAAGTAACTTATGATTTTAGTAACTTTGATCACCCCAAACCCCTCCTAAAATTTCGAAATTGTTCATACCCTTTCTTAGTGAGCACCTAAGGCCCTAGAGGAAGCTACATACCAAATTTCATTTCAATCCGTTCGGTAGTTTTTGAGAAATCGTGATGAGTGAGTGAGTGGTGTTTCGCTTTTATATATATAGATAAAGCAAGTTGTTACTGATGAAATAAATCCGTATTAAATTTAGACTCGTAGAAAATACGATTAACAGCTTCTACCTGTTTAACAATTTCAACATAATTTTGTATTAAAATTTTCGATACAAGCGTAGACAGATTTCTTGTATTTTGTACTATAAAAATCAATATTGGTGCATTTTGTTCAGTTGAGTTGGAATATAGGGCGTCTTATTTAAAACAGGCACCAATGGTAAACAAATATGTTGCTATACTATTGTAATTACGAGTAATGTAATATAGAGTATTTATAATACCATAGTTAGATAAAATACATAAAAACAATCATTTCAAGAATATGTTTCTAAATATAATTGCTATACAGAAATTTTGTAAAATGTTTAGTTAAATTATCGGTTGAATTGAGTTATTGACCCATTCTTGATCACTAGCTTTCACTTACGCTTCGTATTGTGGCCCTAAATTGTAGTAGACAATAGAAAATCCCACCTCATGTGCATTACTCAACAAGTGTCTGACTTTTATGAAGAAAATATAAAGTGCAATTCAGTGTTTAGTGTAGGACTGTTTAACGAATGACGAGAAAATGTACATTATAATGAATAAAGTAGATTGACATTGTGAAAGATTAAATTATGATTTGGTATGTACATTTGAAGAAACATATAAGTAGATTCACCATGACATCACTTTTAATGGATTTTCCTAAAATTGTATGTTTACTTTCCAATCAAATTGATGAAAAAAAAAACTGAATGTTTAAAAACCGTGTGCAAAATCTCTTACTGAAAAACACAAGTGCATATGACAAATTAGTGCATTTTGTTCAGATAAGAATGATATAGGGTGTATTATTTAAAACAGGCACCAATGGTAAAAAATATGTTGTGTTACGAATATTTTTTTGTTTGTTTTAAGGCGAAAAACCTGGGTGGTTATAATCGCCTGAGTGTGTGTTACGAATAAATGGGACGTGTAATGAAATATATATTTTAGTTAAATTAATTATTACAGTTAGTGATTTGATGTGAAGGTATTGACCAGCAAGATAGACTAGGAAGTATAATATTTACACGGAAATAGTAGCAAGGTCGTGTGGTAAGCCGTTTAAAGCGGAACAAAACAAATGCTACGAAAGCAGTGGTTGTTTTGTTGGAGATGTCAATATTAAGCTAGACGGGTTATATAATATAATCCCAATCTTGGCCAGAATTGGGTGGTCCAGAGTGGTCGGGTGACCAGTGAGTGAGGGGCTGCGAGTTGGGCCAGTTTTGTGTGGAAATTGAGGCCGGGAGATTTCGACAGAGGGATCTCTACACAGCTCAAAGTTTGGACCTTTGAAATCCTACATTTGAAGAGACAAATACGTAGGATTCACCATGACTTCACTTGCAATGAATTTTCCACAAATTTGTTTTTTATTTCTTCATACAATTGTTTGTTTATAAGAATTTTTGAAATCTGGGTGCCAAAACTCTTACTGATAAGAGTAAAATTATACGTCAAGTAGTGCACTTGCGTTTAGACAAGTTGTGACGAGGAAGGTGATAAATATATCAAGACTGGCTCTGGAAATGAGACGTAGGTATTACATGTAAGCCCTGAGTAAAGAAAAACAGTCAATGTAGTGCAGAACCACTTATGGCAAGTAAAGGGAAAATAAAAAACGACGACTAGAAAAATAATCTGTACAGTCTTTTGAAAAAAAAAAACAGTTTTGTTGTCTTAACTGGAAACGAAAGCATCAATGAAATAGTTTACTCATAAAATTTCGTCACACAATACAGAACAAACGACGATCAATTTTTAGCAGCAGTATTGTTGTGATTTACTCATTACCCGCTCACAAGTTGCGAACCATTACTGACTTTGTCTGGAAGAAATTGACTCTTTTACAGCCCAAACGTAGCAACCAGTTACTTTCAAATCATATTGATTGTGAATACTTGTGTAAGGCGATGAAGTGTAAGCAGCTGTATGATATGGTTTGCATCAAGACAATTATTTATGAATCAATCTTAAGGGGTGACAAATGTTTAGTTATTAGTGGACACTATGTACAACAATAGTTTATATGAGTACTAAATAGTCAGCAGTATGTGAATGAATGAATGAATGAATGAATGAATGAATGAATGAATGAATGAAAAATGCTTTATTTTGCAACAAAAAATATAGTAACACAATATTCTGTACATTTGCATTCCAAAAGCATAGCTTGATTAAGCTGTCTGCTTGGTTGGGTAGTAATTTTAAACACAAAAACACACTTTACATCAAAGAAACTTAACACATTACGAATTTGCTAATCCTAAAAATAACAAACAACTTTAGAAAACATGTATTCAAAAAACAAATCTGGACTACTAATATACACATTTATTAAATTACAAAACGGCAAAATGTCTTCAAAATGTATTCCATTAACGATAATAATTAGAAATTAAATTCTTGAATTAAAGCCCATCTGTATTGCCATGCTTGTTGAGAGAATTTTGCAAGCCGCACCCAATCGTGCCCATTCAAATACTTTAAAACCTCTTCCTTACTTAGCTCATGCTTTTTAAACCACCTAAATCTGAAATCTTTTAAAATTGGACATTTTCCGATAAAATGGTATGTGTCCTCGAACTGATTTAAATTACAAAGAGAGCAATTATAATTTTGTTCCTTGACCCAAGGCTTATAATTTAAGTGAAGCAAATCTCCCCTACACTTAAAAATCCATCCAATTAATTTTGAACTAAATTCATCTCTAAAATAAGTTTTATCGCCAAGGTCAAAGTCTACCTCTCTGTATAAGGCATGGTATTGACTTACTCCAGCGGCTTGTATACATTTCCGCCTAGCATCGTCCCTTATCGCCTGCCATAAGGTCATCAGTTGTCCCCTCCATAGTCCCGAATCATCTGATAACGGCACAGAATGCCTATCAGCCAAATACTGCCACTCTCGAAACCAAAATAGTTTTTTTCTAATTATTTCTTTTGATAACATCTTAGGTAGACGGTTATCGGTCATGTCCAGCACTTTTATTACGTATTTAAAATGTAACTTAAAGGCAAAAATAAATAATTTTTCAAAATTTGTCTCCAAAAACAACATATAGTTTGGTGTGTTTTGTGGCAGAAACAGAGTCCGTTTGATAAAAAAACGTAACAGCTGTTCTACCGAATCATGTTCCCGATATCCCCACACTTGGGCTCCGTAACACATGATTGACCTGGCTACAGCTTTAAAACATTCCGATTTAGTTAATAGGGAAATACTTGCATGTCCCAACAAATTTACCCAAGCATGATTGATGGCATTTTTAGACGCTGTCAGTTTCTCTTCAAAATGACATTGTAAAGACAACGCGGGGGTAAGAGTCATACCAAGATATTTATACTTGTTGACACATTCAATCCTTTCACCTTTATAAAACCAACGCTCATGATACGATAATTTCCCCCCATTTCGAAAGACCATAATTTTAGATTTGTCCAAATTTATTTTCAAATTCCATGTGTCACAATACTTTTCTAAATTATTTATCATATATTGCAAAACTACAGGAGAAGAGGCCAGCAACACAATGTCATCAGCATATAACAAAACCCTGATTTTCGTGTCACCGAACTGGCAACCTCCTCCTAGAACTTCATGCAGGTCATTCATAAATAAAGAGAATAAGAGGGTCAGCAGTATGTGTATTGTTTGACAACAATACTTTATTTTATATTTGTTAACTCTTGATCTTATTAAAAACCACAACTCATACTCAGACTTTTGTGGTAAGAGGGTGGAAGTAAAGTAAACGTTGGTTGACTCGCTTTAAAGCTGATTAAATATCTGCTCTTCAGATATCAATTTGTGTAACATTTTACCAAGATATTTAAGTAAAATCCCTAATCTATATATATATATATAATCCAAATACCACTCACTCACTGACACATCACGAAATCTCAAAAACTACCAAACGGATTGCAAATGAAATTTGGTATGTAGCTTCCTCTAGGGCCATAGGTGCTCACTA
>JAGFPH010026773.1:0-10285 GCA_018207615.1 Philaenus spumarius
AGGACTGTTGAGTTTCAGGTTTGTAGAGTGTTCGGTGCATCTAATATGTTAATTCAAAAATAGGGACCTCTTCGTGGGACACCCTATATTTAAATACAATTGACGATTTTATATACTACTACTTGAGGGTCCGGCCTTTACTCGTTTCGCTCACCAACCCTCGCGGTAAAGCAAATGCAAATAGATTATTCTATATTATGATATTTTCACAGGAATAACGATTGATTATTACTGACGGTAAAGCAGTATTTTCAAATTGGTCATATAGGCCTAGTAAGGAATAATGTTGGTATAATTGTAATAGTCATAGGTGTTTTGATTTATGATAAGTATTATGCCATTTTCGTTGTTTGTGTGTGCATTTACCTAACCTAATAAAACTGTTTTCTGTGACGAATAATTACCTGATTTTAAATTTGTCAGTTTTATTCCTTGGTAGTAGATCTAAATGCTTTCAAGAAACGTGTGTTGGTTCAGTATAGGCCTAACCTAATGTTCTGTCGAGCTTATGATCCAAACGAGCGGTTTTATTTATAACTAGGGGAGACCCCTGCGTGCTCCGCACGCCAACCCCCAATGGAACCTTCTAAAAACATATGTTATGTTTTATTTGTAATAAAGGTGTAGGATTAATAATAACCTCAAAACTAAGATGGCAAATAATGTCAAATGTTCAAATTAAATTATTTCCTATATTTTATAACAGCAGTTATAATAATGGTGAAAAGAACCAGCAAGGCTCAGGTCTACACTTAAAAACCCTAACCTAAAAGCTAGAAGTACAACAATAATTGCTTCAAATTTTGAAATCAGCTGTTAATGGAAATATTGGAGCTAACAGCTATATTATCTGTTATCAATTGGTTGCTATGGTAATAATTGTAAATACATGTGTTGATTTATCATTCTGGGCCTAACCTAAGAATTTTTTCCGACTAAATTTACAAATATTGGAATAAAAAAAGGTTTTTATCGAAATGAATTATAGCCTATGTTACTCAGGGATAGTGTACCTTTTTATTAGTAAAACTGTTTTTTCAATCGGTTTAGTAGTGCCAGAGATTACCCCCTACATACAAACAAACAAACACACAAACAAACAAACAAACTTTACCTCTTTATAATATGAGTATAGATATGTGTAAAATCAGTTGTTTGAATTATAATGCAGTAAACCTTTTGCGTTTATTTTATTTGTTTTGTTTTAATTTTGCTAAGTGCGTTGCTATGAATTTAAATGCATTCAACAATCTTGTTTTGGTGCAGTATTATTATAGGGCTTACCTAAAATTGTGTTGGGCATTTGATCCAAATCAACTGTTCTATCATAATATGTAACAACGGATGTTTGAATCATAATACGGTAAACCTTTTTCGTTTATTTGTTTGTTTTGTTAACCTAACCTAAACAAGTTTAATTCTGAAAATAAATTATTAACCGATTCTAAATAATTCGCCCACGCAGCTGAACCGCTGACGTGAGTTGAGCAAATTTCCAAAATTAAGGTTGTAGGCCTATGTTATAGGGTTTCAACCAACAATTTGGGAAATAAGCCTATTCACGACGGTGCTGAATAGCTGCAAAATGGTTCGCACGACATTCCGCATATTGGGAGTATCTTCAATATAAATTGCATTGCGTGCTTCGCACGCCAACCAACGTATTGGGAGTATCTTCAATACACAATACATTGCGTACTTCGCTCGCCAACCCCACGGTAGAATCCACCACATGGCTTTGAAGCGGGTACTTCTATTGTATTTTACGTTTTGATCGATTTTGCAGGAACCAAGCTAGCTGTAAGGTCACGTAGAAAAACAAAATGTGCAGAATAACATCCTGCATTTATATTTGTAGAAAAAACATAAAAACAAATTTATTCTCGTAGGAAAAATCTTAAAAAATAGTTACTTCCGTATATAGTAATCACACACATATATATATAACTAGCTGACCCGTACGGCGTTGCCCATGGTGGTTGGTATTTTCAGTCTGTTTAACATAATTGTATTCTTTTTAAGTGTTCAGTCAGTGAGTGGTATTTTTCTTATATATATATATATATATATTAAATAATAAAAGCACTATTGTCATAATAATAAAAGATATGAAATTATGATTTTAGTAACTTTGATCCAACCAAACCCCTCCTAAAATTTCTAAATTTTGCATACCCTTTCTTAGTAAGCACCTATGGCCCTAGAGGAAGCTACATACCAAATTTAATTCCAATCCGTTCGGTAGTTAGTTATGAAGAAATCGTGATTTAATAACTTTGATCCCTCTAAACCCCCTCTAAAATTTCGAATTTTTTGAAAACCTTTCTTAGCGAGCGCCTATTGCCCTAGAGGAAGCTACATACCAAATTGCATTCCAATCTGTTCGGAAATTTTGGAGAAATCGTGATTTAGTAATTTTTACCCTCCCTCAACCCCCCTAAAATTTCCAATTTTTTAAAACTCTTTTTTAGTGAACACGTATGGCCCTAGAGGAAGCTACATACCAAATTTCATTCAAATCCGTTCAGTAGTTTTGAAGAAATCGTGATTTAATAACTTTGAACCCCCCTAAAATTTCGAATTTTTCAAACCCTTTCTTAGTAAGCACCTATGGCCCCAGAGGAAGCTACATACCAAATTTCATTCCAATCCGTTCTTTAATTTTGAATAAATCGTTTTTTAATAACTTTGATCCCCTCAAACCCCCCTAAAATTTCGAATTTTTTCAAACCCTTTCTTATTATAATATATTATTTACCTTTTAGGTCCGTCTTGTGACTTCAGTTGCGAAGATTATGACTAGTTTCGGGGTCTTGACCCCATCATCAGATACTAATTTCACTCATATGAGCACGTCACACATTAAAAAAAAACCCACACACAACACATACACAAACACATATAAAAACCTCAACGTGTCTGCCACCGTAGTGCACTCGGTCATGTCTATCTACGTACCTTTCTTATTGAGCACCTAAGGCCCTAGAGGAAGCTACATAGCAAATTTCATTTCAATCCGTTCGGTAGTTTTTGAGAAATCGTGATGAGTGAGTGAGTGAGTGGTATTCCGCTTATATATTTATAGATATATATGATTTTTAATGACACTCCAAAACGTGTTCTGGGGACCATGATCGGTGCTCATTAGCTACACCCGACCTTGGGTCTCACCATAAGGGCCACTGCAATAGCTCATTTTTCCTATGGAAATTCGCTAACAAGTAGTGATATTGTAGAGTGTCCGCAATAGTGTAACGATTGCAGTTAATTACTCCAGCGATAACTCGATGCGTGACAATGTGTGCCTGTGTTTGTACCGGTCAAGGCAGGTGAGCGGGAGGTGGAATGTAAATCATGTACTGGATGACTAATTAGAGATGCGATAAATAACCCGAGTACTGTGAACGTTTGCGGACGCCACGTTCATTTTTCTCAGTACGAGAGCTGTTACTAATTGACCGATGGAACACGGAATTCAAATCCGGTGATATTAATTAATAATTCCATTTTAAGAGACTTCACTGCAAACGTAGAGTTTTTGGCCGCTATTTTGTTTAAACACAACGGATTTAAATTATCTTTATATCATTGATTTTAGGGTGACAAGACCTATAAAACGAGGGGTCACTCAATAGGGGTTGATATTTAAAAAAATTAAGTTACCCCCTACCCGCCACCCCTTAGGGGGTTGATTTTTTTATGTCAGAAAATCAGGAACGTTTGTTAAGAGTCAATGCCACAAACAAAATATTTGCACCTATTTTAGTTTGAGAAATACATATTTGTTTCGATACTTAATTTACACACTGTATATATATATATATATATATATAGTTCTGTTTTTGAGATCGAAGTTGATCTGGCGCGGAAAATATTACAACTCATGTGGCTCTGAAACCTCTAGTTGATCAAGGCGTCTTAAGTTGGACAAAACCAACTTAAGACACCTTAGAAAAGTATATTATTTATATACGGCTCTACTATATATCTTTAGAAATCTTACTCAAGTTGGTCAAAGTAATATACAATCCCAGCACCTAAATTACAACTTCTGACTATGCGATGTCAAAGAAAAAGGTCTTAAACTGTTTGGCTTTACTTGGAGTATTGTTTAAAACATAAATATACGTCATGGTATACCCAAAACTGAAATTACTACAATATAGTATTGTATTACCTGTGACTATGCGATTTCGAAAGAATTTTTTTACACTCTTTCCATGGATTGAGCAGTTACTTAGTGTAACGTTTTGAAAATGTAATGAGAGTGCATTTGTATGATTCGCTCGCGTTAGGTGCATCAAAATTAAAAATAAATACGCGCACAGTTATCGAGAACAATGCTACCAACGGAGTAAAGAAAGAGGATACCATGTGGGGTATCGTTTTATAAGATTTTTGGTATGGGAAATCCAATTTTGACAGTTACAGAAACGTAGCGCTTAAGGGTCCTGATTTTGGAGTAAAATTTTGAAAATGAAGTGTGAGATGTCGTTTTATATGTTTTTGGGTACGAGAAATCAGATTTTGACGGTTGAAGAGTCGTAGCGCTTCGGGGTCACAATTTTGGAATCAAAATTTCTAAAATACCATGTAGGATATTGTTGTATATGTTTTTGGGTATGAAAACCCTGATTGTGACAGGAAAAAAGGTCGTAGCGCATATGGGTTCCGATTTTGGAGCCGAAATTTTGAAAATAAAGTGTGAGAAATCTTTTTATATGTTTTTGGGTACGAGAAATCATATTTTGACAGTTAAAGAGTCGTAGGGCTTCGGGGTTACTATTTTATTATATCATTTTGAAAATATCGTGTGGGGTATGGGTTAGTGGATATTTTGGTACCAGAAATCAGATTTTGATAAAGACATAGTCGTATAGCGAAAGGATAACAAATTTGAGAAAACATTTTGAAAATACCTTATGTGGTATCGTTTAACGTATTTTTGGATACGCGAAACCCGATTTTGTTAGGGTAAGGGTCGTAGCCCTTTGGGGTCACGATTTTGGAATCAAAATTTTGAAAATACCATGTAGGATATTAATGTATATATGTTTTTGGATCTGAAAAACCTGACTGTGACAGGAAATAGGTCGTAGCGCTTCGGGGTATTGATTTTTGAGTCCAAAGTTTGAAAATACCGAGTGGGATATCGTTTTTTTTTTGTTTTTGGGTACGACAAACTATATTTTAGCAATTAAAGAGTCGTAGTGCTTTGGGGGCACTATTTTAGGTAAACATTTTGAAATTGTTGTTTTGGGTATGGTTTAATATGTATTTAGATACGAGAAATCAGATTTTGATAGCACGAAAGGGTCACAACTTTGATCCAACATTTGAAAATACCTTGTAGGGTATCATTTTTTATGTTTTTGTGTATGGAAAGAATGATTTTGACAGTAAAAAGGTCATAATGCTTAATATTCCTATTACATTATAGTTTTATATGTTTTGGTTAAGAAAACGATAGTTTTATAATATATAGAAAGGATCTTATGTAAGGAGGCGGCGGTGCAGCGGTATTGTTTATTAAACCGAAACACAATTCTATAAATTACAAATTTATTAAACACCTAACTTTTTTTTCTACAATTATGATTATCTGCTACACGTGTGCTACCGGTCCAACATCCCTACCCAGACTGCCCTTTGTCTTTAGCAAGCAAGGCTTGGATTCACACGTCACCTAGAAATTCAGCACATTCCAATGAAGTCTACACTCTTAGTCATAGCTAATAAAGTTAATGTAATCTCATAGTTATAAACTGTAATCTCATTTATAACTGTAGATCTGCTACATCACACGTAGCTATTCGGGGTCACGATTTCGAAAATAACTTGTGTGCTATCGTTTTATATGTATTTTGTACAAGATACGCGATTTTTATACAATGGGTATTACCAAAAAGTAACAAATTTGGGCCAACAGTTGGAAATTACAGTATCGGTATAATTTATTAAACATTTTAAGATATGTGTAGTTTTTAATGTTGCTATTAAAACAAATTTTTATTTCAAATAAAATGTTCAAACAAACCAGTGGTGTTATTTTCATACATGACAGAAAATCTATTAAAGATACAAACATTTATGAAACAGTATAGTGTGGCACGGCCCTCTCTCATTCACCACTACGGTGTCCAAGCAATGGTGCGTCTCCCTTTTTGTAAGCTTACACATAATGATGGCACAATAATTGTAATTTTAATTTGGGCGAAATTTTATAACAAGCTTTTCTATTATGGGTTTTGCATGGGCTTAAAAATTAAATGACTAACGTGATAAAAGAAATGTTGATTGTTTCATTAGTTTCTAAACAATTTGTATACACCTTTAAAAACGGATGTTTCGTAAGATTACAAATCTTTTGCAATTAATATATATGATTCACCTACAATACGATGATAAGCCTAGTCGCAAGTGGATGTAATTCGTGCGTAGTCAGGCTACTTTTGGAATCTTTAAGTGTTAGAATTTTATTTTATCCTTTGCTCCTGCCCAAATTGCTCGAGCAACTTGCGATAACGAACTACGTATGGACTGCCTAGTCGCTTCCATTGTAATAAAAAAAACTTTCAAATTATATAATAAATAAATAATTATATTATTAAGAAAAACCTAACTTTAATTTGTATCCCCACGAAGGTAATAGATTAGATGGTCACTTATAAATATTGATGTCACTTTCTTTTACACAAAGTTTAAATAATATATGATTTATTAACAATATTATGTTTTCAACAATAAAATGTAATAATTTAATCACACCAAAAAAGTATAACTTCTAAAACGCGTACATCAGTAAACGCACCCATTTTTTCTAATCTAAAATATTTATCTAAACCTTAATAGTTACTTTTACTTTTCAAGATGTCAACAAATCACTATATTTTATAGTTAATACTATTCAAAAACACTTTTAAAGTAAATCAATAATATCAAATAAGATCAAGTTCATAAAAATGTTGAAAATTTTGACAAAATGTATTATCTGTGCTACCGCTCTTGAATTATATTTCAATACATATAATTTCTTTAGTAAATTGTAAGCTACTTTAAGTATAATTAACAGCAAGACGAATCAAGTCTTTAATATTTTTTCAAATAATAATATTTTATTATTTGTGCTGTTAGAGATTCAATTAATGTCGCTTTAATAGTTGTTTCTCAATATTAGTTGAGATAATACTAAATGTAAGCATATTAATAACTTTTATAGCCAGTTAATGCACAATATTTGCAACATGGTTCCATCTACATTCGAAATAAGGTAGATACAAAGTAATGCAAGCTTAATAATGACACAACAATTGTAATTTTAAATTGTGTGAATTATTGTAAAACGCTTTTTTTTAGTAGGCTTTCTGCATAGGTTTTTCAATTTAAACGACTAATGTGGTAAACAAATTTGGATTTTTTCATTAGATTTAAACAATATGTTTAAACCTTTAAAAAGGATATTTCATAACATTTCACAAATTTTGCTAAAGTCACATAATATTATATGTTTCGTCTACAATAAGATGCATATTGGATTTATTTATTATTAGTAAAATTGCTTCATGGAGCCTATAGAATTGAGTAAACAAAAATAAGTATTTTAATACAGACTAGGGCAAACATGTTCTTCAAAACATACATCCACTATTTTTTTTGTCAGTTTAGGGGGAGGGTCGTGCTGGAGGACAAGTAGACATCGTAAATAAATCTATTGTTACTGGCACTCCTAAAGACACCATTTAAACCGTCGGCCTTGGCAAACTGTCTACACTATGGGTTTGCATTATTTCCTAACTTTACATTAGGAACTAATTTGATGTACTGTATTTTTAACTTATATTCAAATATGTTCATTTTATTTTGATGTTATTAGTTTTAAAAAGTTTGTAATACTTGAGTACATAGGCTACATCTAGTCAGTAGTCAAATATTTTGAATATAAATAAAAATTACATATCATTTTAATTGTAGAGTGTGCCAAGGATCTTAGGTTAGTTTACAAACCCCTAATCTATCAAAACCTACTTAAGTAGGTTTAATTTCTTAAACAAAATAATTTATTTGAACAGGACGTACCCTCTAATAATTTTTTTCTTATTGTTTTCTTACTAATACAATAATTAGTCCAGGATCTGAAAAGGGTTGAGCATGCATGGAAAACCTGACGCAATTTTATTTCTGATTATTGTTATAGACACTATAGCGATCATGAAAAGTCATGTCGTAGCCCCCCAGCATGGCGACACCCACAGGGGAAGGGGGAATATGGCGGGGGCGCTGTTTATTAAAACGCTTATAACTTGAGAACCTTTCAAGATAGAACATTGAAAAAAGCGACAATATACTCAGTATAATATGAGCTTCAAAAAAGGTTATTAATTTTATAGTCGTATAGTTGTTGGTTTATGAGTAAATAGCATTTGTATAGGTAAATGAACAAAAATTGTGATTCAAATAAGTAAAACCAATAGTTTTGCACAAAGAAAATCACTAAATAGGTCAAATATAAACATTTAAGTTATTAAAAGTGCTTCAATAAATTTAAGAAAGCATGTTGAACAGTTAATGCTACTGTAGAGGTGTTTTATACGTAGCATTATTATATACAAGTGCCCCGCGCGCGCCATCGGCGACCAAAATCCCCACATTTTTTAACCTTGTTCTAGTATTTTTCTAATTTTTAGTTAGTTTTTAGATAGCATTTGTGTTTTTCACCGTGAAACAAGGGGTTTTCAGCAAAACTGATAAGGACTAACTTTAAAGTAGAGAAATAAAACTGTAATATGTGACCGAAATGGGATTTCTACCATGAATAGCTTCTAAGATACAGCTGTTTAGGGGTACAATTTAAAGAAATAAATTATATGGAATGTAAAAAAACCAAAAGTAATTGAAAAATTTAAGTTGTTAGAAAAGGGTACAGTTACAATAATATTACATTACATTAAATAAAAGAGTTTATATTTAGAAAAATAAAAAAGTTATATAACTTCTTTTACAGTAAAATATTACAGTTGTTATTTTTACTTTTTCATTTAACAATACTTTACTTTTAGTGATATCGAATAGTGAGTATCAAGTCAGACGTATTAACAATTTTCTTGAAATGTTAATTTGGGCGAGGTAAACTTTTCAGATAGCCTAATAACTCATGGATTAACAGATCCTAGATGTGAATATCCCTTTGATTTGCTAGCACTACTTTAGAGTTAATGTTTGTTGGTGAAGGGGTTTTCTTTGTTTCCTTTGCTGTTTTTCAGGCATTGTTGAAGACATTGTCATCACAGGGCTCCTCCTGATTGGCTCGTACAGGGCTTTTATTTTGTCAACAATTCTTTGCCTCTTAAAATTTTTTAACATAATTTTCCCATTTTATTATAAGTTAAATAGGAATTTCGATGTTTCTTCTGTGATAATTACTCCACTCACTATGTTTCTCAACTCTAAAGGGTTGTCTTGTTTATTTATAAATTTAATAATAAGTTGCACGTCATTTTCATCTCTTTCTACCCTTGTATTCTCCATTCTTTATTTCGCAATGTCACATGACGTAATAGCTGCAGTTCGAACTTACTCATTTTTATCCTCACTTTTTCTTGGAGTTTTTGTGTATTTGTACCACAAATTTGGATCAAAGCACCTCATTGAACTACAGTTAACTCTAGGTTTCTCATCCAGTTACAGTTGGTGAATCATGTGACAATGTGCCGGAAATAGAACGACTTCATTTCTCTCGAAATTGAAACACTAACTGGGTGATGATGATCCAGAGTAGAATTAGACCAAAAAATACTCAAACTGGAGAATCAAAAAAAAAGTCTGATTGTTGGAAGTTGTTTACCCTTTGCTCTAAATGAGGTAAAAAATCTCCACTGATGTAGCGTCGGGTTTTGGGCGGGGGATGGGGGGAGAAATAGCAAAAAATGTGTGTTTTTAGGTTGTTTTGTAAATATTTTATAAACCCTTCACTTTAGAGCTTAGTTTTAAGTAAATTAAATTCTCTACAAAAATAGTTCTATACTTTTTTATGCTGCGAATAGTTTTGGAGATATGGAGGAGTAAAAATAAGGTATCTCTCTAGGTTTGGTTGAAAACGCGTTTAAATTGACAATTTCTTGGCGATTTACCGCATAATTAACATTAGGGGGTAATGTTTTGAAAATACGCCCTAAAAAACTTAAAAACACACATTTTTTACTCCTTCTCCCCTCCCACCCCCAAACCCGACGCTATATCGGAGGAAACTTTTTACCACATTTAGAGCAAAGGGTAAATAAACAACTTC
>JAGFPH010026774.1:0-10285 GCA_018207615.1 Philaenus spumarius
AAAAGTAAAAAAATGTTTTAGTTGTTTGTAACACCCACTAAATACATAATAATCCCCTTATTCTATATATTTCCTAATTCCCTGGTTCATCTACTTTAAGAAAATAACAATAAGTTTAGTATTACATGAGTAGGAAAAAATACAAAAAATAAAAACTGAAACCGCGTTTTTTGGTAAAAAACCGAACCCGGTCAAACTCTTTCGTGTAGACAAAAAACAAATTAATTTTGGGTCCTCTAATATTTTTTTTATGATACCTTGATTTATTGGGATAAAATTGTTCTCATTTACCCATACATATTTTCAGTAAAAAGTTGTAAAAAAAAATATATTTTTTTTTTACCTTTTTGAGGAAAAAATGGGGCTACTTTGAACGTAGGGGCTACATTGAACAAATTGAAACAATTAGCCAATTTTATGTTTTAACTTATTCTTTTTTTTTGTTTCAGGTTGTATTTGAAGTAGAAAACTAGTGTAGAATTTTTTTTAAGAAGAGTTGGCTTATAGTATTGCTTTTTAGAGACCTTGAGCATTTAGAAAACAGTTTTTTTAGTGAAACCGTAGTGCTTTTTGACTTGTAGACCTGCTTTTAGTGTTTTTTTTATTTAGACTGTGCTTGAAAAATAAAAACAATGGTTCGTACCTACAAACGCAAAGTAGGTGCTCGAAAGTACCGTAACTTTTCCACAGAGGAGTTATCAAAAGCCTGCTGTGAAATACTAAATAAGAAAATATCTTACAGGGAAGCTGCAAAAAAGTACAATATTTCTTTGGGTTGTTTGGCTAAACACATCAAAGTGTTTCAAATGCAAAAACAAATTAACGAACCTCAAGCTTCAGAAATGGAAGATGAGTCTACCAGCAATACACAAACTGATTGTGGTCCTATAAGTATGGCATTGCCGTCCACTAGTGATGCTACACCCTCTACGAGAACCAGTACTAGTAGCGGTATCAGAGCAACATCACTGCCATCAACTCCTCGAAGTATCACTTCCATTGCCTCTTCTCCCAGTACAATCCCAATTTATAAACCAGGTCATCCAACAGTGTTTACTGCCCTCGAAGAGGCAATCTTTGCTGACTACATCTGCCTAATATCAGAATGGGGATTCCCAATTGAAGAGCTAAGTGGAAGAAGGAGGTATGTGACATTTTTCAAAATTTCAGGGTTTTATAATGAATGAAGGTTGTATGTACCTATCCAACTATTGGCACTCACATTCTTACTCTATTATGCTTAGCAACAGATATTTTAGTTGATGAAGGAGGTATGTACCATGAAAAATACCACTCTACTCTGGAAGAAGGAGCTATGAAACACAAGTGTGCACATACCACCTTTTTCCACTCAAAGGTTTATGAAAGCCTGAAACATACCACCTTCATCCACCAAACAGCTGTTCATAACAGTGGCAGTGGCACTACTTGCATCTATCCCCAGTGAGTTTGACTGTTTGTTTAGTTTAGCTGCAAATATGAGTGCTACAAAAATGACTTCAAGAGGGAAGTATTTGTTAAAACTAGCTTTAGAAAAAATAACTGAATCAGCAGAAGAGACAAATAAAAACAACCAGAATGAAATTGAAGGTAAGTGATTGTTATAGTATTAAGTATTTACTTATGTTGGTAATCTAACCTATAAAACTATTTTCAACATTCTGTATTATATTTTATCAATAAAATTAGTATTTATACTACTCAAGAATAACTGAAACAGAAGTAGGTTTAATTAAAAATGTGAATTTGATTGATTAAAGCTACCTACAGAATGTTGAAAACAGTGTTATTGTTTTAGGTTAGATAACCAACATCAGTAAACAAGCTAAGTTACTTAGTTCTTATGAATCTAGATTCAATAATGGGAACATTCCTTATCGTAGCTAACTTAGACCTATCAAAGTCATATGTATTTACCTTATACACAATGAAGAGTTTTGGCTAGGCTAAACACAGCTTCTCGTAGCCTAGATCAATTGGTGATTTACCTACAAGTGAATATATTTTTAGACTACTGTTTCCAAATTTGCCACTTTACCATAGGCTAGCCTAAGAAATTAGGCCTAACTTAGTTCTTGTTATATGGTTTTTATTGAAATGAAGAATATAAGTGAAACCATTGAAAATAACTGGTCCATTCCATTGTTAGGTTAGGCTCTACTGTGAAAAATTTAATTGTATGACAGCGAAGGTGTCTGAACTTACCTAAGTCAATGTTTTTGTTTTTTTTAAGGGATGGAACTATATATCTTTGTTTTTTTACAGTGCCTGATACTGAGAGCGACTCCGAAATCAGCTTGCTTGGTGACCATTCAAGTGACGACTACCAGCCTGACTTAGAAGAGCTTAGTGATTCTGACCAAGAAATCTTTGCAGAACTCCAACCAGTAGTACCATATCAGCAAGCTAATGCAGATCTACTTAGTGATGGTGTTGTTGGTCCAAGTAATGAAGATGAGGCCCAAGTTATAAATATATCAAGTAAACCGAGCAATCCCAACCTACAAGTAAGTCAGAAGCCTTTACTTTTACTGAATAAGCCTTCGAATGAAAATTATGATGAAAATTTTAACTTTGATAGTGACATCGACTTCGCTGGTCCATCTGATAAGGTGGAAATTACAAGTGAGACTAGAACCAGAGCAGTACTGAAAAATATTAACCAAGTAGTAAGACCTGCACTACAAGTAACTGAAACACATAAAAAGAAGAAAAAATTTTCACCTAAACTAAATGACTCCCAAAAACGAAATAAAAACAGTGATGGGTGGGTTAAGCGGAAAGCTGCAATGGCTAGACAAAACGGGGAAGCATATACTAATTACAAAGGTCAACTTGTACAAGCAAAATCTGTCAATACCCAAAGTTTATGCCCACAGAAATGCCGTTTAAAATGTAGTGAAACATTTTCAGTTGTTCATCGAGAAGAGATCTTTTCTCAGTTTTATAAATTGGACGTAAATGCTAAGAATGCATTATTATTTAGTTCCATTAAGATATTCCCTGTTAAAAGAATTAGAAAAGGAGCCGTAACACATAAGACGGCATCATTTAAATACGTGATAACCTTTGGTGGGAAACAGACTTATGTATGCAAAAATGCTTTTGCCAATTTGTTTTGTATTGGTAAAAAAAGATCGATTTGCTTCAAAAATCCATAAAGGAGGGTTTATGTGCACCTAATCTGGACAAAAGAGGCAAGCACAACAATAGGCCTCATAAAATTGATGATCAAGTTATAGAGTATGTTAAGCAGCATATTGCACAGTTTCCAGCTGAGGAGTCGCATTATTCACGGACTAAAAACATCTACAAAAAGTACCTTTCTCCATTGTTATCTATTTCAAAGCTTTACAAACTTTATCTTGAAAAATGTGCACTCGATAATGTTGCCGAAAACTTTTATATCAAAGAATGTACATATCGAAATATTTTTGTCTCCCACTTTAACCTGTCATTCGGCTACCCAAAGAGTGATACGTGCAGCACCTGCGATGCTGGGGAATTCAATGCAGAACATGTTCAAAACTACCATGATGCATATGATGCATTGAAAGCAGATCGAGAGAAAGTTAAAACCTTGGATAATTTAGCATACATGACAATGGACCTTCAGCAAACGATGCCTTTGCCCCGACTTAGCACATCTAAAGCCTTTTATTTAAGGCAACTGTGGTTGTACAATTTTGGCACCCATATATCAACTAAAGAAACTGACAAGGCTGTATTTTGTTCTTGGACAGAAGACCAGGCATCTAGAGGAAGCTCTGAGATTTTCAGTTGTCTCCTTACAGTTTTAGAACTGGAAGAATGTCTTAACAACAAAGAGCATCTTGTCATCTGGTCAGACTCGTGCTCAGGGCAAAATAAGAACTTTCTTTTGATTTCCTTGTATCAATACTTGATTCATAAAGGTCTTTTTAAAACAATTGACCACAAGTTTCCGGAAGTAGGCCATACATACTTGGACTCAGATAGAGACTTCGGCCGAATCGAGAAGAACTTACGCAAACATCAAAACATTTACTCCCCTGAACAATACAGGGACATTATTGCTAAATCCAGTAGGAAGAATAAAGTTATTGATATGGCACAGCATTTTAGAGAAACTGAAGCTGTAGGAAACAATATGAAACTGTACAACAGGAAGAAAGATGTTCTTAAGAACAAAGTATACTTCAGAGATTGTGTGAAGTGGATTCGCGTAGAAGAATATGGCTCCTACCTTTTTAAAACAACCTACGATGAGAACACACCCTTCCAAAAGGTAAATATTTACCACAAGCTAAGTGAAACTCCATCCCTTGACGGTCCAATACAGATTCCAAGATTATTTAGAAAGACCGGTTCAATAAAGACACCAAAAATTGAAAACCTTAAAGAGCAGCTGGTATTCGTCCCTGACCAACACAAGTGGTGGTATCAGCAAATATTGGATGCCTATCCATAACTTAACTTTTTTAATCGTTTTGAGTTAAACAGCCTTTTTTGTTTACTAAAGGGTAATAAGCTTTCAATGATGTATGTATACCTTAATAGCAATAATTTATGTTAAGATACTATTTTTTACCTTATTCACAACTTTAGTACTATATTGAACTTATTCAATGTAATTTTTCATTTAATAAATTCATTTTGTTTAAATAATAAATTTTGTTTTATTTTTGTAACATACCACCATCAACAAAATTGCTAAAGCTATAGTGGAAGAAGGAGGTAAGTACAGTTTTTATTTATTTATAAATATAAAATAATTAGTTAAAAATAAAATAATATTATTTTAAGAAACTATATGCTATTAGTAATATAAACATAATTTTTAAATTAAAAATTCATGTTCATAGTAAAAGTAGACAGTTTAAAACTTTAAAGGCTGATATCTCAAAAGTTACTTTTTGATACATACCACCTTCTTCCACTTAGCTCTTCAATTGATTCATTTGGCCTAAGAAAGCTAGCAAAGAGTTATTTAGACTCAAATGGGAGGTGTGTGCCTACCTTCAAAGATAATACCCCCGGACGAGACTGGTCACGGAGCTTTCTTAAACGTCATCAACCCATTCTAAGCCAGCGAATGTGTCAAAACATAAAGTACGCTAGAGCAACTACAAATGAAGAGGATTTAACAAACTACTTCAACCATTTGCAAGCAAGTGAGGTGCAAGTAATACCAACAGGTAATATATTAAACTACGATGAGACTAATATGGTGGACGACCCAAAAAGCAAAAAAATGATATTTAAACGCAGCTTGAAAAGATCCGAGAGAGTAATGAACTTTACCAAGAGTGCGACCTCTGTTATGTTTGCTTGCAGCGATGATGGGCAACTATTACCTCCGTATGTGGTTTACAAAGCAGAGGGAATGTGGTCCACTTGGACCTTAGGAGGGCCACCGGGAACTAGATACAACAGAACAAAGTCTGGGTGGTTTGACGAGTGCTGTTTCTTGGATTGGTTCCATACGATTGTCGTTCCGTGGGCTAAAAAGCGAGATGGCAAAAAAATGTTAATAGGGGACAATCTCTCTAGCCATTTTTCTGGAGAAATAATACAAAAATGTAACGAGCTCAACATCTCATTCATTTGTTTGCCACCAAATACAACCCACCTTACACAGCCATTGGATGTGGGTGTTTACGGCCCCCTGAAAAAGGAGTGGCGGAAGGCCTTGGAGTCATGGAAACTGGGACCTGGTCGAAAACGCCCAACTCTGTCAAAAGATGAGTTCCCAAGTATTCTTAATAAAGTGCTGAACAATATGAAAGAAAAAATTAGCAAAAACATAAAATCAGGTTTTTTAGCAACAGGAATCAGACCTTTTGATAAAGAACAGGTGATAAAAAGACTTCCAAAAAAATCATTGGCAAATCAAAAAGACAGAGAAGAAGAAAAGGCAAGGAAAGAATCTCTAATGTCTAGCCAGATTGGTGCAGCAGTTCTGGGCATTCTGCAAGAGCTTCGCTCAAAGAAAACCCCGGAAGGAAAAAGGAAAAGATCTAAAATCAACGTCACACCAGGAAAGAGCGTAAGTTTGGACGAAATCGGGGACAACCCTGACGATCCTAGTGCCCCTCCAACTGGTGTAGATGTTGGTACTAATAGTTCAAAGCAATCATTGGAAATCTCAACGAAGAAAACTTCAAAAAGTAATAAAAAAAGAAAAGAAAAGAAAGGAAATCTAAAGAAAGAGATAAAAAAAGAAGACCTGGGATCCAAGAAAGAAAAAAAGAAGACAGATAAAACTAAGAAGATGAAAAACATCAAAAGAAAACGTAAGAACTGGGAGGACTCGAGTGATTCAACTGACGATTTGACCAGTGTTGAATATGATGATGATTCCATAATTAATGCTAGTCTTGGCTTTTCTGATTTGGAAGATGAGGACATAGGAATAAAGGAGTTGTCAACTAATGAGAAAATCCATTCATTCCCAGCACCTGAAGACAGCATGCCTGGTAGCAGCAAACAATCATCTACAAAAGACACAACCGAGCCGACCCCTGGATCATGGGTCGTTGTAAAGTATGCCTCTAAACGGGATATTTTCCACTATTTCATTGGCCAAGTAATCCACAGTTATGAAAGGGGATGTGAGATCAAATTTCTGAGAAACCAGGGAAATAATAAATTTATCTGGCCCTCAAAAGATGATTACGACAACGTTCCATACCCTGATATTGTCAAAGTACTCCCAGAACCAACGATGGTTTCTTCCAGAGGTTCTGGGATATTTACATTCAGTATGGACCTGAGTGGTTACAATATCATTTAAACAACCTACCAAACAAAAAAGAAGAAAAAACTGTACATATTGTTTAATTAATAAGAGATTCTTTAGTTTTTAATTCAGCGAAGATCGCTGTTTCAAGTGTGTTTTTTGTCATATTTTTAAAGACGCTTCGAGTGATTTATGAACTTTATAAATTTTTTTCTGACTCAAGAGTGCATTCAAACATTTAGTTTATGGGAATATATGACATCACCAGTCATAAATGACAGTTAAAATCAATTATATTCATGGAGAAGTAAACTCCGATTTTTCCGGTAAGTTGTTTCTTTTATTTTTATACAAAAAGATAAGTTGGTAATATTTTAAAATAATTTTTATATGTACTTGTTCATTGAAACCCCAGCTTTCAAATGGTGTTATATAGAAGCCCCTAGGTTTAACAGTGACAGAGATATATTCATTTAAACATGTTGTTCATAGAATTTTTTTATTTTTTATTTTTTTTATGAAAGCATGTAAATTTTTTTCTACATGCTTAATATGAAGGTTACACATGTGGACATAATTTGGCTCAAGAGTTATTAATTTTGTACTAAAGGTTTTCTTGTAATGTAAAAAATTCAAATTTTTTGTTACAAAGTAGCCCCATCTGACGGTAGCAAAACAGTTGACTCTGCCTCGTATGTTCAAAAAATAATGTATTTCACAGTGATTTAGTATTGTTTTTAAATATTACGTAATGTAAACATTGTCATTGATATTGTTTTTTCGTAATAAATACCGTACATGTTCTCTATTGTGTTTTGTTTATGTTTTTCTCCTAAAAACGGCCTTTTTTCGAGAAAAATCCAATTATCCGGATTTTTGATTATCCGGATCGGGTCCGGTCCCAATTAATCCGGATAGTTGGAGTTCTACTGTATTCACTATTTTGTTTGTCGGAAGCTGCATTTATTCATTATTAAACATATATTATATTTCTAACAAGTTAAAATCTAGAATAACCTAAAATTTTAATATTCCAAATTGTAATATATTTTATTAATATTTTCTTTGGGCAAATGCATAGTAATTTTAAAATACTTGTTACATTATGTTCATACAGTTGAACATTGATGCAGGTGAATCGCTTACTAAAATTGCAAAAGAGTTAGGTGTGGGAAAACAAACTGTTTCCGATTGGGAAAAAAGGCAGAACGAAATCGAAAATTTTTGTGAAAAAATGGTTAGTAAAGACAGTTTAGGTGGCAGAAGCACTTAAAAAAAAGCAAAAAACGAAACATTAGATGATGCTTTGTATGTTGGATTTTGCCAGCAACGTGAACAGGGTGTTCCGTTATCAAGTGTAAATTTGCAAACGATCGCGTTCAAACTGAATGAAAAAATGAAAGGCGACCCTAATTTTACTGCCATTCTCGGTTGGCTGTCTCGATGGAAGGAGCGACACGGCATCCATGAAATGGGAATAAGTGGCGAAATTTTGTCAGGTGACAGTGGTGCCAGCGAAAAATTCAAAGACAATTTCGAAAAATATCTGAAAGATGAAAACTTTCAACCTTGTCAAGTGTTCAATGCAGACTAAACTGGTTTAAATTATAAAATACTGCCAAAAAAAACTTTAGTTTCTAAATTAGACTCAGTAGCGAAAGGCCACAAAGTTAAGAAAGAACGTGTAACTTTGCTGCCCTGCAGTAATGCTTCTGGGGTTCTAAAGTTTCTACTTTTGGCTATAGGGAAATCTGCTAAACCTAGGGCATTTAAAAATGTCAATTCAAGTGTTCTACCGACCCTGTACAAATTCCAAAACTCAGCATGGATGAATGCAAAAATTTTTAAGGTCTGGTTTTTTGAAAACTTTGTGCCAACAACAAAAAGGTTTTTAAAAGAGAAAAAACTCAATCAAAAAGCAGTTCTGTTAATTGATAATGCCCGTGCCATCCCAGTGAAGAAGAATTGCGCCATGGTGACTTTTTTGTGAAATTTCTTCCTCCTAATGTCACGGCTCTCATCCAACCAATGGACCAGGGAGTGATAGAGGCGACAAAACGGCGATACAGAAAAAAGTTGATTTTATCGCTTTTGGAACAAAAGGACGCAGATCCAGCTACAAACTTTATGGACCTTCTTAAAAAAAGTGATAATGATAGATGTCATTTATTTGGCAGCAGAAGCATGGGAAGAAATTCAACCGTCTACTCTCCAAAAGAGCTGGAAGAAATTGTGGCCTAACATGTCACAAGAAAGTGTACAAACCAAAACTCAACCTGCTGATGACGCTAAATTTGTTCAAGTTTTTCAACAGTTGGAGGGTTGTACTGAGGTGGAGGAAAATTACATTTCCGAGTGGATAGACAGTGACAACGGTCATCAAGTGCTAAACGAAGACGAAATCGTCGCGGTGTGCACTTCAAACGCAGAGAGTGACAACTTTGAAGATGAAAATGACACAGAGGAACCAGTTGGCCTAACTCATGGCGAGGCGACAACAATGCTGGAGGGGTTGATGACCTACCTCAAGAAACAGATCAACACGTCAACAGCCGAGCTACTGACCATGAAGCGCCTACGCGATCGCACTGCGAAACGGCGTCATTCATTGTTAATACAAAAGAACATTACAGACTTTTTCCGTAAGTTTTTTAAAACTTATTTTTGTTTCCTCTGCAGACTGTTATTGTACTTTATTCAAGTAAAATCTGTCTATCAATCAATGTACAGTACCGTTAAAATTGTGTGAAGTCCAGCAATAAATTTGTTTAGCGATAAAGATGTTTTGATATTTATTATTTTCAAACCAGTTCAGTTACAATCACTCTTTGCTGAATAGAAAGAAATACTGTACACTATATTTACTGTATAACTGTAATGCATTTTTTAGGCTTTTTACGTCTAATTCAGACTTTCACTAATCCGGACAGGGTCCAGTCCCATCAAGTCCGGATTAGCGAGACTGTACTGTATATAAAAAACGAGAGGGTTTTCATTATTTTCTTTAATTTTACAGGAGGGTTTTACTTTAAAATTGTTATTATTTTTTTTAATCATAAAGTGGTGTTAATAATTTTACAGTATATTTTGTAACTTAATGTATTAAGGGCTTATTACTTTATATAATTAAGGGTGTATCGATTTTCTTGTTTAAGAGCATATAAATCTTTTTTTTAGGATTAATAAAAGACATTGTTATTCACGTTGTTTTGTTTTTTTGAATTCGCCTAAACAGTGAATATGTCTCTTGAAATGGCAAACTAAAGGATCTGATCTGTTTTCACATAAAGGTTCTTACCTTTATTTTGTAAATTTTGTTTTCGTTAGGCTTGACTTGTGCAGTCTTAGGGCATTGTACAAAAAAAAAAATGCGGAGTAGAAAATAGTTTTTAAGAATTGAATTACTGGCTCTTTCAATTTTATTAGGGTATTAAGTAATGAATCATATTGTATGAATTGTATTGAATTTAGGAATTAATTAAAAGCCATAAAGGATGGACAGAGAACCACCATTTGTATTGCAACGAGTTACCGTAACTCCTGTTGCCTAAAGCTAGACTAGTT
>JAGFPH010026775.1:0-10284 GCA_018207615.1 Philaenus spumarius
GTTGACTGCGATCACTGCACACAAAAAATTAAAATTAAGACTCTCTAAAACTAAACGTTACATTACTGTAGTCCGGTCCGCATCCACTGACAGTCCACGTAATTTTCCAGAAATTGTAAAGTCGAGTGGCCTAAGGCAATGAGACTCAAATTTCTTGTAATATTACTTCGGCTCGTATAAGAATGCCGAAGTATTGAAATCATGCGATCATTTTTTGTGTGTGTTTTCCTGTAAACACGATATAAGCACTCACAGAGGTCGTAGAAAACCAAAATATTCGTAATTTTATTGCGGGAAGTTGAAAAGCTTTTGAGCTTCCTAGCGTGAGTCGTAGCGCGTCGGAGACAAGTTTTTGGGTCAACATTTTGAAAATATTGTGTCAAAATTATGAAAATACAGTGTGTTGTATCGTTTTATATGTTTTTGGGTACGATAAAAACTATTTTGACAGTTAAAAAGTAGTAGCGCTTCGGAGTCATATTTTTGGGTCAAAATTTTTAAAATAAAGTGTGGGGTAGGCCTATCGTATTATATGTTTTTGGGTATGGAAACCCCTATTTTGACAGTAAAAAGTAGTAGCCCGTCGGGGTCACGGTTTTTGGATCAATCTTTTGAAAATACAGTGTGCAGTAACGTTTTATAAGTTTTGGGTACGGGAAAACTGATTTTGACATTTAAAAAGTCGTAGCGCTTCGGGATCACGTTTATCAATCAATATATAGAGAATTCAGTGTGGTTTATCGTTTTATATGTTTTTGGGTACAGGAAAACTGATTTTGAGAGTTTACTTTGTCAATGAAATAAAATAAATGTGTTAAATAAAGTTATCTAAAGTGAAAATCTAAAAATCAATTTAAAAGTGAGTAAAAGGAAAATCGCCAGATATGTGAGTAATTTAAAAATTTCAATACAGATCTCGAGGTTAAGCAAATTAAATCAAATCAAAATCTTATCCAGATAATTAAAGTAAAATCAGATACAAACATCAAATGGGAAAATAAATATATGTAATAAAATAAATTCATGATTTAAGAGCAACACTAAGTAAGCAATTTGGTCGGGTCTTCTTTATATAGAACTAGCTGACCCGTACGGCGTTGCCCGTGGTGGTTGGTATTTTCAGTCTTTTTAACGTAATTGTATTCTTTTTAAGTGTTCAGTCAGTGAGTGGTATTTGGCTTTTATATATCTTAAGTAATTAGCCCAATAATTGGTGTTTTAGTTCATTGTAGGCCTAACCTAAAATTATATTCAGTTTTTGATCAAAATCTGCTGTTGATCAAAATCATCTGTTTTAAGCTTTTCATACGAACAGCTGTTTTTGTGCCCCTGATAAAATCAAAATCAATCTTTCTTCTTCTTCCTTAAGATTGACCTTCCATAAGATTAACATTGAAACTTTGAGGGCCACTGGGGCGTAGCCCTAATGACCTAGGACTTCGGTAAATGCCCTAAAACCTTCCCAGGGTTAACCTGTGTTACTATGCAAAATTTCAAAGCAATCGGATGGACGGTTTGGTAACGCATAAAGGACAAACATACAAACAGACAAACGTACAAACAGACAAACGTACAAACAGACGGACATACATTGAATTTTATATATATAGATTAGCTGCCAAGGATTTTAATAATACCTAATAAGCAATTGAAAGGAGATCCCGATTGAATTTAAAAGTTCAGAAACTGTTGTTTAGGATAAGGTTTAAAAACAAATAACCAACAAACAAATGTTAATAACAATAACAAATGTTAACTTAATAAACAAACTTTTAATTTCAATAATTTTATACTATATTTTGTTTAGCCTATTTTAATAAGGAATAAGTTTTATATACTAAATATTAAGGAAACTGCATAGTAATTAATTAGTACAGTTTCTCTTAACAACATTATACATTAAATAAATATAATAATTACAAAATATTATGGTGAAGTTATTTTAATAAATTCTATAAAAATTCTAAATGTCATTAATTTAGAACAATTGTAGCTACCAAATGAATCATATGTCATGTACAATCTTTTATTATTAATTATACATTTAATTTAAACAATCAAACGTCTCTGAAGTTATTTCAACCAATTAGTTGTAAGTCAGACCTCGCAAGCCAAGCAAAAATTGATTCGTAAGTCGAATCCCCCTGGTCGAGCCCCCAAATAAGACAAGCCATAAAAGTAAAAATTATAAACCTTACATGACAAAGTCCATATCAAAATATTAACCTTAAATGGTGAAAACACACCTCCATATAATAATAATTATTAATCTTACATGGTGGAGGCGCCGGGCATTGTACGCATTGTAAAAATGGAAACCAAAACACTCAGCCAATTAGAGGAAAATTTAAGAAAAATTGAACTACAAATATTTCAACAGACACTAAATAAACAAAGACATTTGAGGAGGTGCCAATCAAATGCACACATGTCTAAGATCAAAGCTAAGATCAAAAGATACAGTGCTCCGACTGGTTCGAGAGTTTTTCACCCTTGTAATCACATGAATAAGACTATGAAATGTAAAAAAGTACGACCTAGAGATGCTTGACATGTTCGAAATATTCTTTATAAGATTCCTGACAAAAATATTCAAAATACCACTATAGCTAGCTGGATTAGCCTAAGGAATGTGCAAAGACGGAGGCCTATGCCTAGGCCTACATCAAAGCCTAAAAACTTTGGTGTACAATATTCTATAGTTTCAACTACTGGCAAAGTAATTTCTATTTGTAAGAAATTGTTTATGCATATTACCATGGTAAAAGGAACCAGGTTGAACAATATTGCCAAAAGAATTAAAGCTGGTGGTATTATAAAGGATAATAGGGGTGGTGATAGGAAGAGCAAAAAGTCTGCAGCCAAGAAGGAATCAGTTCGGGTTTTTTTGAGTAATTTGAAAGGAAAAGAAAGCCACTACAACCTAAAAAAATCGAAGAGGATTTATCTCCACCATGACTTGAATATAAAAAAACTATGGGAAACATACAATGGTTCTGTAGGTGAAGATCTTAAAGTAAAAAAGACAATGTTTAGGAGAGTTTTTAATACTTTTAACATAGGTTTTAAGTCACCGGCCTCTGATGTATGTAGCACATGCAGTAAAATAGATACCCAGTTAAAAGTGGAGAAGGCCAAACATGATAAGGATGTTCAAGTAATCAGCCAACTTGTCATGGAAAAGAGAATACATAAACTGCGGGCTAAAGCCTTTTATGACCTTTTAAGGGAAAAAAAGGAAAATGAGATCACTTTATGCTTTGATCTGCAACAAGTTCAACCTTTACCCAAAACACAAATCCAAGAGGCATTTTACAGACGACAAATTAGTTTGTGCTCTTTTTGTATTGTTGATTCCAGTGCTAAGAATCCGGTTTTTTACTCATGGACTGAAGAGCTGGCAGGAAGAGGATCAACTGAAATATCTTCTGCAATTCTACATTTCTTAACCACTTTTGATTTTGGCAACACAACACGGCTGAATTTGTTCTGTGATGGGTGCGGCGGCCAGAATAAGAACAATATTCTTATTCACACCTTAATGTACTATTTAGGAACTGCACAAAACAAAATTGAAGAGATTGTGATTACCTTTCCGGTCCGAGGACATAGCTTCCTACCAGCAGACAGGGTGTTTGGAAGGGTTGAAAAATTGTTGAGAAAGCATAGTAAAAAAAGAAGAATACCATAGCGTGTACAGTTCTGTTGGTGAAGTGCGTATGCTCGGCACAGACTGGACTTTGTCTAATGCGAAAAGTTTGTCTGAACGTTTTAAAAATATTGACATGATTTCAGACAAAAAAAGGATATTCATCAAGAAAACTTACACCATGAATCAAAGAATGCGTGAAGTGCCAGTTGTTACAGTTAAAGCAGCTCAGAACTTTAGATTTGAAAGTGACTGTGAGACATACAAGAATCTACAGAAGAAAAAGTGGTCAAGTAGAAGAGCTTTTACAACAGACTTAGAGGTGCTTCCGCTTGGCAGACCGATCAAACCTGCAAAAAAGAAGGATGTCGAGGCGTTGCTGGTTATCATGTATGGCGAGAACTGGCAAGACAATGAGTTGTTATCATGGTACAATACCATCATCAATAATCAAGATTTACCAGTTGAAAGTAATGATGAACATGACTGTGACTGTTTAGAACCTGATGTTGGACTCCACATTTAAATAAAATGTCCCAAAGACACTGGCATTACCTTTTTTTGATCAATTTCATCAATATGCTTATTTTGCTGTTGCTTTTAGTAGGCTAATAAAATATTATAACATTGAACTTTTTGTAATTATTTTAAACACACTAGGCCTATCTGAAGCTTGTTTGTTTTCAATTCAATCAAAAACAAACATGTCCATTTGTAGTTTAATCAAAAAACAACATGTCCATTAAATCCAATCAAATAAGAACATGTCCAAATTTTAAAACGTAATTACGGGTCTATTAGCCAAAATTTATCAAAAAATCTGTATGTAGTTATATATTTAGAGTTATTCAAACCTGTATTAACAAAAAAAAACTTATTTAAACCAAAAGTTATTTTACAAACAGTTTTTGGCGATTTCCCAACATTTGCTCAAAGTGGACATGAGTGAATTTGATTGGCACCTCCTCATTTAAGAAAGATGGAAACCACCGAAAACATGAGTACTACATATTTTGAAAACCCAAACACAATGTCAGAAAAGCTAGAACAACTCACGGAAATTATTCACACATTAGTTGTGAAAATAAATCAAAATGGCCACAAACCAACCAGATTTCAAAAACTTAACCAAAATCTAACACCTCAATAAAAAACCAACCAACGATTTGACAACAGACATCAAAAAACACTACAAACATATATAAACAGCTATCAACTTTACAACGGCCAAAACAGTGCAGGGCAAATACGCTCAATCTGCAATAAAAAGAATCACTCAACAAACAAATGTTTCTTCAGAAAATATAACTGTAACATATGTAAAATGGAAATCACACAACAGAAAAATGTGCTTTCAATTTAAAAATGGGTCATACACAGTACACAAGAAACCAATGTAGGCGTTATACTAATGTAAATAAAAACTATTGCCAAAAAGGTAGAAGAAATGGCCACTCAATTCAACAATGCTACTCTAATAAATGTTCAAAACTATCATTCAATCAAAAACGGACTAAAGGGGAGACTATACAAAACAAGAACTATACCACCCCAAAGCACAAATGAATAAATTTTAATACCAAATTTCAACAATTAAACATGCAAAATAAACGGACAGCTAACTTAAGTTTACCTAGGCAAAACAATAATAACAACAAGCAGTTCAATGGCAGAAAATATTACTCTATTTCATTAAGGAATAAGAAATTTAAACAAGCATACTGTAATTCAAATGACTCAAGCAAAATACCAGGCACTTCAGTTGGAAAACAATACGCTGTTCAGGATAATAACATGGGTCAGTCACACGTACACAATTTGATAACACAAGGCATTAACGGGATAGAACTGCAAGAGGCAGTACAACGAGAAAATTACTTTAACTCATTCAGCACATTTCACAAGCAATTTTTAAATCAAAACGGGGTACCTAAGTCTCGAAAATCAGACAAGGATGTATACAATACATTATTTTTAAATAAAAATTAAAATTCAAGGGTATGCACAATTAACATAAAGTACAATACATTAAATAATCAAAATATTGAAAACATTTTAGATTCTGGAGCAAATGTTTCAATCTGTCATTATGACCTAGTCAAAAATAAACCCATAACAATTAAAACCAAAACAATAACAAAATCTGCTACAGACTACAATTTAAAAATTCATGGAGAGATAACCTTACCATTTGAAATTAATGGAATAAAATTCACTAACAAATTTTATGTTTCATCTGGAATAAATACCAAATTTATCTTAGGCAATAACTTCTTACTAGAAAATAGAGCAAAAATAGACTTCAATAAGAAACATATTACCCTATATTCAAATGACCAAAAGTGTAAAATATAAATGAATGAATCATGGCTGCAAAATTTAAAAAATATACGATTATTAATAAATAACAACATAATTAACCGCCCCGAAATAAGATCAAACGAACAAATTAAAATAGCATCAGGGCATAGTTTACGTGTACAAGAAATATAAAATTATAGCGAAATAATGGATTTTGAAACGGACAGGCACTTAAGAGAACAAAACAAATTCATGCCTACATATTCCTCAGACTGCCTACTGCATATCTTGATGCTTCCAACTAAGGTCCCATCCCTTACTTTACTCTAAACCTCGATCTCAGCAATATAATAAACCTGCATCTCTACCTAATCTATTCTATTACTTTATATTAAATTATTAAGTATTACAAGGTGGAGGGTACCTGTCACATAACAGAACTTCTCAAAAACCAACAACAAAACAACTCTAAAATAATTTGGACAGACAATGTTTAGATATACAAGATTACCACAGGGACTTAAAGTATCAAGTGCAATATTCCAGAAAACCCTAAACAAAACACTAGCAAAACACCTTTTTTCAAAATGCATATCTTATTTGGACGACACATTCGTGTACGCACCGACCTTTGAAGAGAAATTACACAATCTAGAAGCTATTTTAAATGAACTAGACAAAGCAAATCTAAAACTTAATACAAAAAAATGTAAATTTTTTACAAAGAAATTGAAATATTGGGACACAAGGTTTCGTCAGAAGGAATAGAGCCTCTAAAATCTAATATACAGCCAATATTAGATTTCAAACAACCAAAAACCTTACGTAATATAAGAGCTTTCCTAAGAGTTTCAGGCTTTTTTAGAAAATTCATCAAAGATTACGGAAAATTTAACTGAAACGGGTCCCGCCTCCTTGGACTCGGCTCTCCTGCATCCGGCTCCTGAAGCAGCGTTTTCCCTGGTCGGGCTATGCCTTTCTGTCCTCGTGCGGACGTACGGGCTTTGTCAGGATGGTGGATGGCGAGAAGGTTCGTTAAAGAAGCGGTAAACGGATAGTTGATTTAACATTGTTTATTAAATCAACTCTCTGCTGGTCCCGTACTAAACTAAACCAACACTAAACACACAAGGCAAAGGTAAGCATAATTCCCCCCAATTATGAGTCTACTCACGGACGCGGTTGCTCTCAGACTGCCTACTGCATATCTTGATGCTTCCAACTAAGGTCCCCCCTTACTTTACTCTAAACCTCGATCTCAGCAATATAATAAACCTGCATCTCTACCTAACCTATTCTATTACTTTATGTTAAATTATTATTATTATTAAGTATTACAAGGTGGAGGGTACCTGTCACATAACAGAACTTCTCAAAAACAAACAACAAAACAACTATAAAATAATTTGGACAGACAATGTTTAGATATATGAGATAACCACAGGGACTTAAAGTATCAAGTGCAATATTCCAGAAAACCCTAAACAAAACACTAGCAAAACACCTTTTTTTCAAAATGCTTACCTTATTTGGACGACACAATAGTGTATGCACCGACCTTTGAAGAGAAATTACACAATCTAGAAGCTGTTTTAAATTAACTAGACAAAGTAAATCTAAAACTAAATACAAAAAAATTTAAAGTTTTTACAAAGAAATTGAAATATTGGGACACAAGGTTTCGACAGAAGGAATAGAGCCTCTAAAATCTAATATACAGCCAATATTAGATTTCAAACAACCAAAAACCTTACGTAATATAAGAGCTTTCCTAGGAGTTTCAGGCTTTTTTAGAAAATTCATCAAAGATTACGCAAAATTTAAACACCCTTTAACAAAACTTCTCAAAAACCAACAACAAAAAAACTCTAAAATAATTTGGACAGAAAATTGTAACAAAGCTTTTGAACAGATAAAATCAATTTTAACCAATCCACCATTGTTATCACATTTTAAAGAAACCAGGAACACAAAAGTATACACTGACGATTCAAATATTGGAAGCGGAGCCGTATTAACACAAATAGATCATAACAATAATCAAGAATATCCAATAGCTTACTTATCCAGAAAATTAAAACCCCACAAAACAAGATATTCCACAATTGAAAAATAAATGCTCAGATTAGTTTATTCTATTAAGTATTGGAGAGAATACCTATTAGGCAGAAAAATTACATGTTTCACCGACAATTCAGCATTACAATACTTTCAAAATTTTAAAAATCCATCAAACAGACTAGGCCGACTAGCAACCAAATTAGTAGATTACGATCTGGACATAAAATACAAGAAAGGGAAAACAATGGGTTTGCCAGACTTCTTATCTAGACAGGAAACGGGAGAGGAAATTTCACAAAACTTTGAGGATGTATTTTTAATAAATTACGACACACAAAACTTAGAATTACTTCAATCAAAGGATCCGTACCTAAAACAAATCAAACTTGCACTTTTAAACATTGACCGAGGTAACAAAAAAATTGACAGGGCATCTAGACATTACACGTTAGAGGATCAAATTACATACTTCAAACAATTCAATGGTGAAAACATAATGAAACTTTTGGCCATACCGGACGAATTAAAACAAGAAATTTTAATACAAGCCCATGACAACCCACTCACAGGAGGACATTACTCATGCTACCAAACAATTTCAAAAATAAAGGACAGATACCATTGGCCAACTTTGCATAAAGACGTACAAGAATACACAAAGATATGTAACACTTGCCAGAAACGAAAAATACCAACCAGAAAACCATACGGGTTATTCAAACCAATATTACCTACACACAAACCCATGGATAGAATAATAATAGACTTTATTGAACCGATAAACTCATCATATGCTCATAAATACATTTTAACGTGTACCGACGCAACAACCAAATATGCCTGGGCTTTTAAGTGCAAAACAGCAGACGCTAAAACTGTAGCTGAGAATTTAATGAAAATAATTTACAACATGGTAAGATGCGAATATTACAGTCTGACAGGGGAACAAATTTTAATAACGAAATTATAAAGAACTTAACATCAACACTAGGAATTAATCAAATACTAAGCAGTGCTAATTCTCCACAAACACAAGGATTAACTGAAAAATTTAACGGCACACCTGCTTATATGTTATCTCACTACGTACAAGAAAAGGCAAGTGCATGGTCAAAGTACCTAGACAAAGTTGTATACTGTTACAACTCAACAAAACAAACTACGCTTTTGTAGTTTTAATTAAAAATTAATGTAGTTAAAATTAATGTACGCTTTTGAACCAAATAACCCCATGGAAACAATACAAATCCAAGAAAACCCAAACTATGATATAAAACAACAAATAACACAGATACAAGACATTAGAAAAAGTTTGCCAGAAATCATAAAAAAGGCTCAAGATAAACAAACAAAATATTACGATAAGAAGAGGACAGATTTTTAATTTCAAGCAGGAGACGAAGTCTTAATAAAACGGGAATTCCATGGAAAAACACCCATGAAATTTGATATGCAATATACTGGTCCATTCTCGATTATGAAAAAGGTCAACAACCTAACATACCTAGTAAAAATATTGAAATATGGAAAGCTACAAAATGAACCCATACACATTTTGAGAGTGAAAATGTATCACAGAAGGTCATTATAAACAAAAATATGTTATGTGTACATTATACAATGTAAAAATATAGAATATTATCGAGATCTGTCTATAATTAATATTGTAGAAATCAGAAATAAGTAACATGTACTAGATTTAAGCACTAATTAAGTATTCAACAGCAGTATTATCAATGTAATAAAAATTTTTATTTGCAGCAATAACTAAAGCCTTAGTAAAAACCAGTAATCATTTAAATAAGTAAAACTAAATAACAATTAAACTTTGAATAAGTAAAGCTTTTAAAATTAAATAGCATCGAGATCTGATCTATCAAACAACTTTGTATAGTATAATATCAACAGTCAGTAAACAATTTAAAGAGACCCGGATAACGCCAATGTGTACAATGCCAACGTAAATGTAAACCGCCTAGAATGGAAACTCAACATTTAGAACATAGTGTGTATTCCTAAGAGTCACGAACTTGGGAACTACAAGATCCGAAAACAGATTTTCTAACAACTTTCGTTACTTGAAGAGGAAGCCTTGATCAAGCGGAATTTTCATCTTGCGAAAGTAACAAAAATACTACACATTCCAATAGATAAAAAAAAAATTGTGTACACATCAACAATTCTAAATAGGCCTACAATAACCAGCCGTAATCAAGCAACCGACCTGATGCTGGCACAGCAAAACCACACTTCCTTCAAGGAAACTCTAACGC
>JAGFPH010026776.1:0-10128 GCA_018207615.1 Philaenus spumarius
AACAAGAAAACCTTCCTCCTATTTGGGATTGGTCAGAAACATGTAAAGGTCAATTTAGACCAAAAGTACCAGTAATTTGCAATACGGCTGAATTTTTTTTTATAAGTACATTAAAGTATGTAGATTAACATAAAAAAAAGTTTACCAGTCTATCGATTTCCCAAAGTCGAAAAAAAAATCGATTATCATTTTTTTTTCGATTATCCTTAATATTTCGAGCTGAGATGAAGATAGAGGGAAATAAAAAATACCACCGTGTAGGGGAGGTATTTTTAAACAAAAAAGGTCGTATGTATTTATTTCGTCCGAGCAATGGTTTGTATGGAAAAAATTCGATAATGCAGGTATGTATTTTGCAGCAGGGGAAATCACTAAAAGGGGACATCTTATTCATATATGAAGCGTTGGCTCATTCTAAATTGGCCGAATTTTAATATATCGAATTGAAACTTGACATAGGAGTTAAAATATATATTTTAAACATTTATCCTGAGTCTCAGCTTGTTATCTTGAAAATTACCCGATCTAGAGCCACTTGACTTATTAATGGGTTTCTCGATTTTAGGAGTACCGGACCCACCAATTCATTTTAAACAGCTCCAGTTTAGTAGAAAATTTTCAAAATATCAACCTGAAAGATTTTTTACAAGTTAAATATATAGATTCAAACAAGATCAAGGAGTATAAACCTTTTTTATTATTTACTTTTCAAAGTACAAGTAACTTAAAAAGTATAATTTTAGACCTTTTTAGATTTTTCATCAAAACGCTTGAGTTAATCGGCTGCAGATTAGTCAATCTTTTAAATATAGTTTTTAAAATAAGTGTAGCAAAAAACAATTGTGTTTTTAACTACTGTACCAATTTTTAAATAGATATGTTCAAAAATGTCGAAAATGGAGTCGTTGAATCCAAAGGTGTTATAGTTAAAACGAGATAGGTAAAACAGAAGACCATTTTCAAGTGCCTCGTTTTTAAAAATAACATTAAAAAAATCGTTCATACTTACTAAGAATATTTATACTGGTGTACTCAACTTGTAAAACAAATTTGATGTTGATATTCCAAAAATTTACGAAACTGGAATAGATTGAAATTAGTTCGTGGATCCGGTACTCCTAAAATCGATAATCGAAATCGACTCCTACCTAGATCGGGTAATTTTCAAGATAACAAGCTGAGACTCAGCATAAATATTTAAAATATATATTTTAACTCCTATGTCAAGTTTCAATTTGATATATTAAAATTCGGCCAATTTAGAATGAGCCAACGCTTCATATATGAATGAGATGTCCCCTTTTAGTGATTTCCCCTGCTGCAAAATACATACCTACATTATCGAATTTTTTCCAGACAAACCATTGCTCGGACGAAATAAATACACATGACCTTTTTTGTTGAAAAATACCTCCCCTACACGGTGGTATTTTTTATTTCCCTCTAATTTCATCCCAGCTCGAAATATTAAGGATAATCAAAAAATAAATGATAATCGATTTTTTTTCGACTTTGGGAAATCGATAGACTGGTAAACTTTTTTTTATGTTAATCTACATACTTTAATGTACTTATAAAAAAAAATTCAGCCGTATTGCAAATTACTGGTAGTTGTAACCTATACCGACTGGGCTAGTAAACATTATACAGAACACGCATCAATATACATCATGTTGGCTCAATAATAAAAATACAATTTTTTACATGTGATATTTTGCATAAATACCAACGATATGGACAAGTAATACAACATTTTTAAGCGCTTGACAAGACCAGAATATTATTAGGCCTACATTTTGTAACGTGTTGGGCCAATTTAAGCAAAATGTTTTTTGTAAACGTTTTGGTCTCAGCCAGCCTGAAAAGAAATGTACTTTCCCTCTTATAAATTTGTTAATACATAAATAATAAAACCTTAACTTGAACAATTCAATCGTGTTTTTACTAAAAGAGCAATGCTATGCACGTACAATTCTTCAATTTTGGTCTTCAAGGGCAAAGACAGCAGGCGTTAAATCGAAAATGTCGTAGGCCTATTAGTAAAAAAACTTACTTGGTCCAACAATCGATTTATTATGTAATTTTAAATTAGACTCGTTGTTTGGTAAACTGGGTGCCCGTGTTAGAGAACTAAAATGGTCGGAATAAGGTGGAGTTCATTTAAAATAAACGGTTCCAGGAACTGGCACATACTTTCTCACAAACATATTTAAATTATTAAAACATATTCATTGTGACTTCATAATTAAGAGTCTTCTATACCTTGCGTAAAACAGCAAAAATATGCACTTCGTACTACCGTGTTTCGGACGCCGTTTTTCAACCTAAAAAGTTGTGAAACATCTTAAATTGTTCTTAAAGGCTTTGTGCTTTTGTCGTATACCTCATAATTGAAAGAAATCGTCGGCAACTCCTTTTAATCAACAGTTTAAATGAGTAAAAATCGATTATTTTTAACGCATTTTTTGGGAGTTTTAAGCAATAATTTCCATATTTTAAGGTAACACGTAAAAAATATAAAGCCTTCTTTATAACTTAAAGTAGTTTCCCAGATTATTAATGTATAAATAGAATCCGAAACACGGTATTACGAATGCATGTTTCAACGATTTTGCGGCTTGAGTCAGGCCTTTTGCATTGAAATCATACTGTACACTCTGGAGTTTTCTTCAAGGTAAAGAAGAGCCTTAATTGTAGGTGGGGTAGGAGAGGTGATATTATAGTAGGAAATTAACTAACAAATATTATTATTATTAGCTAGAGATAAAACTATTCCATCGATTTCGAACAAATTTGCACAAAACACGTCTATTAGGCCTGTATAGATGCACGAAAAAAGGTTTTGAAATTTTTTGGCAAAAAAATCCCAAAAATAAGTTATTAGGTATTATTATTATTAGCTAAACAAGAATTTTTAGAAAGATACGATTTTCTGCATATGGTAGGGTATATTAAGAGCTACAAATAAGCCAAATTTGATCAAAATCGTCAGAACCGTTTTTTTATAGGGAAAGACTCATGACTCATTATGAAGTCGCATGATCGCTGGGAAAATGAGGATAGTGGAAAAAGACACACAGTCTCATTAAAGATCTGTACAACTGGCAGAGTAGAACGCATGGAGTACCCTTACGGGACATGGCTGTTTTAAAGGCCGTAGCCAGGGAGGATTTAGGGGGTCAAAGCCCCCCCCCCCCCGAAATCCTAAATTTAGTAGTAAAAATTAATACTAGGTTTTAAAAAGTACACAAAATTATAAAATAGACAACACAACAGAGGATCCAGCAACATATTTTACATCATTGTGCATTGCATGCAAACTGTATTTAGATTTTCTTAATTAAACTACAACGGTACAATAGCCTACACATGGATGCAGTAGGTTACAGCCTTACTCTCTTGTGAGCTTGATCTTATCTATTAAATAAGACAACTATGAAGGTTCAACAAAAATACTTTACTCTAACAAAACACGCAATGCATTGTGTATTGAAAATTCTCCCAATACGGGACTTGGCGTGCGAAACACGCAATGCTCTGCGTATTAAAAAAACTGAAAATATTTGGGTTGGCGTGCGAAGCACGCAATGCTAAGTGTATTTAAAATACTTCCAATACTGAGGTTGTGCATTGCACGCATTGTGTATTAAAGTACTCCCAATACGTGGTTTGGCGTGCGAAGCACGCAATACTCGGTGCATTGTTAATTCTCCCAATATGGGGGTTGGCATGCAATGCACTGTGCTTCGGCCGATTCTCATATTGTTCAGTGCCAAGCTCACATGTGCGTCCTTAGTAGTGAAAGTGTTAATACCTCGGTCTAGCCCCCCCCCTATAATACGATTGACATAATGCTGAAGGACGATAGGAATATAAACTTTTGTTGGAAAATATAAAATTTGATAGATTTCTATAATTATTAAACAACAATATGTTTTAATTACTAAAAATACAAATCAACTCAACTTCCTTCACTGTCGTCACATACCACCAAAAGTTATTTCATTTCTGTGAACAATGCTGAAGATGTTTTGAATTATTTATTTACTACAGGATTTCGATAACTCGAAATGGCCGATATTAAAGGATTAGGTGACAAAAGAAGTGAACACTACAGATCAGTGATATTAACGACCCGGGATGTTTTCCCAACTTTGTTTTTATTTAGGCTCAATAACTGATCACATAAATACTCGAAGGTCATAGAGTTTTTTTTTAGAAATTAATCAGCTAAATTTTTTAAGAAAATAAGAGCTATTACATTCGACCTAACTTAAAAAAATTTGGTCGGAGGAGGGTAGGACTTCATTTCTATATATTTCAGACCATTTTTGGAGACGATTCCCAAAATTCATTAATTTATATATATTATTCCCGGGTTAATAAGTAGTAGTAAATATGCTTCAAAATTCCTGATTTTTTGGTCAAAGGGTCCTAGTATAATACTTCAAATACCTACACTTTTTTTGTTTTTCGATCCGATTTTGATCGAAATGGCGGAGTTAGACCGTTTAATAGTTTTTGGGTAGAGATTTGAGGAGTATATATATATAAGAATATGGGGGTTTCCCACCTTGATAAGTGGTAGTAAATATCCTTCAAAATTCCTGAACTTTTAGTGAAAGGGTCCTTGTAGGATTTCCCAGGTACTATTTTTTTTTATTTTTCGATTTGACACAAAATGGAGGCCTATTTGATTCAAACCAAAATGGCAAAGTTAGAGCGTTTAGTCGTTTTTGGCAGGGATTTGAGGAGTATACAAGCCCGAGTACAATTTGTGAGTTATATCATTCGAAATAATGATGGTTTTTTAGGTATTTTAGGTACAGTTCCCTGAACAAACTGCATAGGAAACTCCCGATAAATGATTTGTTTTCATTATCCATGTAAGATAATTGCGCAATTTCTACCACTCATAAGCCCGAGTACAATTTGTGAGTCATATCATTCGAAAGAATTACATTTACTAAAATCCTGTGCAAAGGTCCCCAGAACAAGTAACAAAATTGAAAGGATGCTCCCAATAAATGATTTTTGCATTGTCCATGTAAGGTTTTGGCGCAATTTCACCCACTCATAAGCACGAGTACAATATATTAAGCCCAAGTGGGTTATATCATTCGAAAGACTATTAAATTTACTATAATCACGTGCGAATGTATTTTAGGTACAGATCCCGGAACAAAATGCATAGGAAACTCCCAATAAATGAATTTTTCACTATCCATGTAGGGCCTAAGATAATTGCACAATTTCTACCACTCATGAGCCCGAGTACAATTTGTAAGTTATATCATTCGAAAGACAATTAAATTTATTATAATAATATGCAAAGATATTTTAGGTACAGTTCCCGGAACAAGGAAAAAAATTTGATAGGAAACTCCCGATAAATGATTTGTTTTCATTATCCATGTAAGATAATTGCGCAATTTCTACCACTATAATCCTGTGCAAATGTATTTTAGATACAGTTTCCGGAACAATAAAAATGCATTGGAAACTCCCGCCGATAAATGAATTTTTTTTATTACCCATGTAAGATAATTGCGCAATTTCTACGACTCATAAGCCCGAGTACAATTTGTGAGTCATATTATTCGAAAGACAATTGCATTTACTAAAATTATATGCAAAGGTATTTCCAGGTACAGTCCCCGGAACAAATAACAAAATTGATAGCAAACTCCCAATAAATGATTTTTTCACTGTGCATGTAAGGTTTTTGCGCAATTTCACCCACTCATAAACCCGAGTACAATATATCAAGCCCGAGTGGGTAATATCGTTCGAAAGACCATAAAATTTACTATAATCCTGTGCGAAGGTATCTTAGGTACAGATCCCGGAACAAAATGCATAAGAAACTCCCGATAAATGATTTTTGCACTATCCATGTAAGATAATTGCACAATTTCTACAACTCATGAGCCCGAGTAAAATTTGTAAGTTATATCATTCGAAAGCCAATAAAATTTATTAAAATCGTATATATGCAAATGTATTTTATAAACAGTTCCCGGAACAAGGAACAAAATTCATAGGAAATTGCCGATAAATGATTTGTTTTCATTATCCATGTAAGATACTTGCGCAATTTCTACCACTCATAAGCCCGAGTAAAATTTGTGAGTCAAGTCGAAATGTAATATTTTTTAACTTAATTTCGTTTAATAAAACTATTACTTACCTTTAACACAATCTGTTTAATTTGTCTTCATTATTACGAGGTTTGTTCACAGTGCACATTTTTCACTTCAACCTTTATCCAATCCAAAAGCAAACACACACAAGTTACACTTTCAAAATAAGTTGTAGTCTTTACAAATCGGACGAACCGACGCTCACAGCGTCCACTTCAAACGATTCGACCGAAATAAATCGCTATATTATAGGCAGCTATAAGCCACTTAGGAAGTCCGATAAGACTGGACGATAGACCACATGGGCTGCTCTCTGCTGTTTGGCTTTAAACGACCAGGCCGGGTTACGCTATACTTTAAGAAGGAAGTAGGAATCATTCTCTAGTAGGCACAGATTATCCCGACATGAATAATATTCCGTTCATTGTTACAATAATAAACGGTATCAGTTAACTGACACAAACTTTCTCCCAACTTACTGTAGTCAAAATAATATTGTTTTTAATCATTTTATTTACTACTTTTTAGAACAAAACAAAAAATAATATTCTACCTACGTCAATAGTATAAAAAAATTATTGCCCCAGGCGGGATTCGATCGCGCGACCTTTGAATTACTGGCCGTGCTCGCTACCGTTGTGCTACCCCGTGCGGCCGCTGCCGCGATGCTAGATTGACAACATAAATTTGTTTATTTTTTAACATTTCCCCATAATTTTAAAACGCCGTAGTTTTGATAAAAGCGGGTGGTGTCATTTTGTTTGGCATCTTAAGCACTATAAATACTGAAAATTTTATCAAAATCGTTAGAGCCGTTTTTGAGAAATTTGCATTTTTGTCGTTTTTTATGGGTTTTTAGGGGTAAATTATACTTAAAAATTAAAAATTCCAAAAAATGAAAAAAACGCCTGGAGATATTAGGGTTTAGTACCTACATACCAAATTTCATGAAAATCGGACCAATAGTGTCCTCTCTGGTCGTGTATACATACTGACAGACTTACAGACAGACACCACGTTAAAAACACTTTTTTGGGTACAGGGAGCACCAAAACAAAAAATTCCACTAAAAATATTTTTGGGTTCAGGGAGCACCAACACAGATAATTGCACTAAACAATTTTTTGGGGTTCTGGGAGCACCAAAACAGATAATTCAACTGAAAATTCAAATTCGAACATTTTTACGAAAACAATACTTTCTCCATATACTACGTATAGGGTGGAGAAAGTAAAAATTCATCTACCCACTGAGTAATGCTATACTATTCAATTAGCAAATTTTAAATGAAATAGTAGGCCTACTTTCTTCGGTTCGGTCTTGCAAAGGTTGCTTCAATCAGCATATAGATTATTCTTGTATTTATTATGACTTAAATTATCCTGAAGTCGAATTTTACAAGAATTTCTTAAACAGAGTGTTCATAAAGTGCCCTTTGTTATTGTTGTTACTGAAAATAAGTTAACAGAACTTTTTACCTATTTGAGTTGGCTATGTGAAGCTGGTAGCGCCCAATCCCAAAATTAAAAAATTAATTATCACTTTCGTTTGTTCAGCTATTTTCCCTAAAATGAATTAAATCGTTTGTTTAGCTATTTTTCTCGTTTGTTTATTCTTAGTTTACCAAGAAATCGAACAAACGTCTTGGCTGCTGCTAGTTCACGCCAGCAGCGCCCATAAAACATATTTACCCGAAAATGAATTAAATCGTTTGTTTAACGTTTGTTTAGCTATTTCATTGTTTGTTTAGCTTTAGTTTAACGTCATGAAACGTCATGGGCGCTGCTAGGTTCAAAGGAGAAACTTGTATTTAAAAGAAATAATTTTGATATCTTGTTAAATAAACATCCACATTGTTAAACAAAAGTAGTCAATTATTTATTGAATTGTTAATAAAATAGAGTACCTAATAGTAGATACTTTATAACATAGACACCACTTTTGAATTCACGATGCTTTCCACAATATTTTCTAATGGGTAAACACTAAATTTTGGGCAACCAATTGATTTTCAACTAGTGACAAATTTTTAACTAGTAATTCATTAGAACAAGATTTTTTCAAATGAATTATACGAACGATCAAACTCAAACCCAGCAGCGGCGTATATTCTTCTTCTTCGGACTCTGTTATTATTCCATATTTTCACTTTTTCTCTAAATTCACAAATTTCCCCCTCCCCCCTCGGTGCACTGGGGGCACTTCGCATGGTCAGAAATGAAATCAACGTAACCAAAAACTTCCGAGAGGAAATTTTCAAGTCTCTGTCGCAACTTCATAAATTTCTCCCCATAGCCCCCCGGTCGGGAGAATTTCGTATGGTCAGAAATGAGACCATTGCCCCCAAAAACCTCCAGTATTTATTTATTTGATTTTCACGGCTTTTCATCCATTTCTAGAGGTTTCAAACAAATAAATTATGCACTTTTAGATGCACTTTATGCACTCGCGATGCAGTTACCGAAACCGGTCATATGTACACTTTGTCCCTGGTATTTTGTCTGAGCACGATGCTGAAAACTGCATCCAAATCGGAGCTGTAGGCAAACATTTATTTATTTTTCAATACTTTGCCTGGTCTACATGTTCACGTGTTTTTCATTTGGTTTGAAAAACAGAAAAAAATGTTTTTTGTTTGCTGAAACAAGTCAAATGTTTGTCATTTGTTGCGAACTGTTTGCAAACATTTTGAAAACTTTCGGCAAACATCGGAGAAACAAACGAGAAGCACGAAAACAATTGGCAGACTGTTTGCAAACAATGTTTCCGCAAACATGTTTGTCCAATTGAAACAAAGTACAAAGTACATTATCTAAAATGATTCGTTTACTTACTGGTACATGTTTGATGGATTTCAATTATATAGTCTATTTTTTTATTATTATTCGTTTTTAGTTTTTTCCTCAAAAATTTGGAAACGAGATATTGTAACAAGTTGATTTTTTTTTTCAAATTATGTAAAAAAACCATAGTGCCCTTATATGTAGGCGACGAAATAAAAATTAGCTTAAATTCCATATTCTGTTGATAATAATTATAACAATTCGTCCGTTTAAAACAAACTGCACGAAAATCGGCTGCTAGATCTGCAGAGTTATGGGCTTCATTGAACTATAGGTGTCACTAGGGTTGTAAAATTAAACAAAAAAGAGGCCTTTTATATTACGTTAATATTAGGCTGTCCTTAGTAGGCTATCAAGTTTAAACATGCATCCAGGGCCGTTTTTAACATCCCCAGCGCCCTAGCAATAAACGTATTATAAAAAAGTCCCTCATTTTGCATCCCAAAATCTTTTGCGCCCTAGGGAGGGCCGGTGCAAGGGGTTTTTCCTGAATATGCGAGAGTCATTTTGGCGCCCCCCTCTATACACACCCCCCCCCCCCCACCCCTATATGTATATATATATTTATATATCTCCTTATTGCAATAAAAAATGGGTACATTATCAAATGTATACCAATTGAAATTATTTAATTATATAAAATCAAATTAAAATATAACATCGAGCAACAATTTTAAAAATAAAAGTAAATATAAAATATTTTCTATATATATACAGTGTATTATATAAATATATACATATATACATAGCATCGGTCTTTTTGACCTTAAATAAATGTACGATGAAATGACTTAAAATGTTAAGTGGGGTGAAGTGAAATACTGAAAACACCAAATTAATCATATTACAATATTTATTTTACATAATTTTAACATCAAAAGGTAACATTGTAAGGATAACATTCAATATCACAAATCAATTTGGTAACATCATGACAACGTGGTAAAGGTAAAGGGTTAGGTATAATTGTCAATAAGATAAGGTAACATCGGTAATGCGGTAACATTGTGAGATTGAGGTTAATGTTAAGTTTTTACATTAATGTACAAGAAAGAAGTTAGTATAATATGTACGGCGGTCTCGTCTTTAGGGGGGCGAATGTTTCACTGAAACCAAAGGGCGCCGATTTCGAAAGGATGGCC
>JAGFPH010026779.1:0-10284 GCA_018207615.1 Philaenus spumarius
GTTTAGGAGCATCACTAATGTGATGTTCCCTAAACATAACCCAATCTCCGGGGTGAAATGGGTTGGGTTGCCGGTTCCTATTGTAGACACCTGGCGGGCCCTGTGCGCCTTCGTGAGGTTGTCTACAGCCTTAGACCATATTTGGTCTGTAGCTAGCTGTGGAGGAGGGGGAACCAACTGGTCCATATTCCAAGCTAGCTCGATAGGTAGGGCAACGGGGTGGTGTAGAAACAATGAGGCAGGGGAGGTTCCAGTACTGAGGTGGGAAGCCGTGTTGAACGCTAATTGGAACCAGTGAATATCCTGGTCCCACTTAGTTTGGTTCTGGGCGTGGAAGATGCGGAGTGCGACCTTGAGGTTCTTATTTACTCGCTCCGCATGGGATGGGTTTGGGTAATAGGGGGTGGTGAAAATATGTTTGATGCCGAATTCTAGGCACATCTGTGCCATGGCGGCGGACTTAAAGGAGGAGACGTTATCGCTGACGAGGAACTTAGGGAAGCCAAAATAAGAGAAAACACTTTTAGTCAATATGTTGACTGTAGTAAGTGCTTTCGTGTTCCTCGTCGGGAATAAGAGGATGAATTTTGAGAACGCATCCACCACGGTTAGGATGTATGCGTTCCGATTAGTGGACCTAGGTAGGGGACCGACATAGTCGATATAAAGCTTCTGAAATGGGGCTGTAGGTATTTCAGAAGCTTGCAATCCTACGCGAGTGTTTGGGGCCTGTTTAGCCCTCTGGCACTTCACGCAGGACTTTACTCTTTGAGCAATTTGACCCTTTAGGTCTTCTGCCCAAAAGAATTGGGAAATACGGGCAAAGGTCTTACCAATGCCCATGTGGGCTGAAATAGGAAGCTCGTGGTAATACTTAAAAACCATATCCAGGAGCTTCTGGGGTAAGACCACCCTTGGTGATCTTTGGCCTGGGGCAAGATGCATCAAGGTCCGGTCCACTATGGAGTATTGCGGTGGGGGGGTGCGACTATTTATTAATTTGAGGAGATTCGGATCTTCCCTCTGGTGGAGGTGAATATCTCGAAAAACCTCGGGAATGCGGGTTATTATGGTTATTAGGGGGGGGCTTGGGGCTATTGGTTGGACGTTATTGAAAGGGACAGCCGTTGGAGCTGATGGCTCGAAAAGGCGGGATAGGGAATCCGCAACAATGTTGTCGGTTCCCTTGATATGTTGCACGGTGAATTTAAACGAGTTAATGAACTCTATCCACCGGGCAAGTTTCCCTACTTGTCGTGGGTGATTCAGCAGCCAGGACAGTGCGGAATTGTCCGTATACAGCTGGAATTCACGATGCTCCAAGTACTGCTGAAATTTAGTCAGTGCAAAAACAACGCCGAGGCATTCAAGCTCCTTAGTGCTGTAATTTACCTCGTGTTTATTTAAGGGCCGGGATGCAAAGGCCACCGGCAGTAGGTCGCCATTATAGTCCTGGGATAAAGACACTCCCAAAGCTACCCCGGAAGCATCGGAGTGAACTATGAATGGTTTTGAAAAATCGGGAAGCCGTAGAATTAAGTTGCTCATTAGAGCTCGCTTCAAGGAATTAAAGGCGAGCTCTTGATCAGGACCCCACTCGAATCTAACGCCTTTGCGTTTTAAATGATTAAGTGGTCGGGAAATATCAGCAAAATTTTTAATAAATTTGGAATAAAAGGCTGCCAAGCCTAAGAATCTAGCCACCTGCTTGAGGTTTTTAGGGGTGGGGTAATCGGCAATAGGCTGTACCCTGTCTGGGTGGAGGGATACCGATTGATTTTTGAACACGTGGCCAAGGAACTGGATGTTATTTGCGGCCACGGTTAATTTTTCAGGGTTGACGGTAAGTCCGGCGGACTGTAGACGATTGAGGACCGTCTCCACCTTGGCAAGGTGGTCGTCAAATGAGCCTTCGGAGTATACGCACAAGTCATCAAAAAAGGTGAAACATACTTATACTTAATATCTCCGAATATTTTTTCGATTAGCCTTGTGAGGACCAATCCTCCGCTAGCTAATCCGAAACGGACGAAATTAAAATGATATTGGCCAAATGGCACAACAAAGGACGTGTATTTACGGGATTCTTCATCCAGAGGTATTTGGAGGTATGCCTGGTTAAGGTCTAGTAGTGTGAACCACTTTGCCTTACCTAGGTACTGGAATGCAGATTCCAGTGTTGGGATTGGGGTGGCCTCCAAATCGGCTATCTCATTGATAGCCTTATAGTTGGCCACCATTCGAGTTTTGCCCCCTTTCTTTGGAACGAGAAATGCGGGACAGGCGTAAGGGGAAGTGGAGGGGCTTATAACACCTTTGGATAGGAGGTCATCAATATGCTCCCTTAAAGCCTGTAACTTCGGCGGAGCGTACTGATATGGACGAGCTCGAACTATTTTGGTGGAATTTACTGTGATGGTATATTTAATAAGATTTGTTTTGCCAAGTTTACAAGTGACGGTGTTGGGGAACTTGGCGATTAGATCAGCAACTTTATCCAACTCACGGGATGAAAGATTGCTGCCTGTGCGGAAGGGTTGTGGGGTTTCAGTTGCGATATGGTCTGAGGTTATTGAACAAAGCTGTGGTGGCGCGTACGGAAATCGAATTTCATGACTCTTGAAGTCAATACATGCACGTGTTTTACGCAAAAAATTGCAACCAAGGACAACTGGGTAGGGCAAGGTTGAAGCTATTAAAAATGGTAAATCCCACGAAAGGGTTCCCAATTTAATATGTAGATAAACTTTAGTTCTGAATGATATGATTTGGCCATTTGCAGTGCAAGCTGATAGCTGTACTGGTTCAATTCGCCTAATTGTTGTGGGAAACTTGGCGATAGAATCATAAAATACCTGAGTTATCAAGCAATAAGTTGAACCAGTATCAATTAGACACGTCACATCTGGCCGGCCAATCTTGGCCCTAACAGTGACAATGTCTGCAGCGGCAACTGCAACCTTCATAGGGCCCTTAGTGCCAATTTGGTTGGGGTTTGGGTGTCTGGTCAAGATGCCTGTATGTTTGGGCTTGCTTTATTAAATGAGAAGGCTCACTGCCCCCGTGAACCCTCCGTTTTAGTTTAAAGGCCCTGATGGGCCACGAGGAAAACGATTTTGGTTCAAATTTTGGGGCCTAGGCCGGGACCACTGAGTATCCCTTCGAGGATACATTGATTGACCCCGGTTTGGTGTGGAATGGTAATTTGGTGGCGGGGGTCGATAAGAGGCCATTAGGGGTTGGGGGTTTCCTGTTGGTGTGGCGTTATACCTGTTTTGTTGACTGTAGTTAGGGGTGGAAAACCTTGCTTGGCCTTGAGGCCGTTGCATTTGGGTGCTGCGCTGGTTATTTGCCATACCACACTCAGGTATGGAACTAGTGCTAATAAATCGTTTATTGTGATCGGACGCTCGACTGTGGCCAGACGGGATGTTGCATCTGATGACATGCCAGAGAGGATGGCTGCTAACCTTTCCCCCTGTTTTAGAGCTGGAAGCAAAAGGGAAGACATGTCCCTCACGCTACAAATGAAATCCTCTAATGGTTCGGATGGACGTTGTGCTCGATAAACCAACTCGGCGACCGCCAAATGTTTTACGTGAAGTGGGAAAAGCGTATCGATCAGTATGTCTCTAAATTCATCGACGGATTGACCATTGTCGATGACTCGCTCTAGTACGCAAGATGATAGACCTGTCGCTTTAGGAATTAATTCTAATAAAATTAGTCGATCAAATCAGGATGCAACTGGGCAGCGCGCGAGATTTTGCGCAGATTCAAAAGTGTGCTCTCGGTCGGCTGACCATCAAGGCGGTCAACCGACTGTATAAGATTATAAGCCGAGGAAGGAAGAGAAAGAGCTGGTCTAGGTGGTGGCGGAACTATTGATCTATTTAAAACTTCCAACATTTGTGCCACTTGTGGATGTAATGGTTGCAGAACTGATTGCGATTCAACCAGAGTCTCAGTAGGGTCTGTTTCCGAGGCTTTTGAGTCCCTAAAAGAATCTAGTTCCTCGCGCAGTCTACCACGGTTCACTTCGAGTGTCTCGGCTGGCTCTATTCCCCAGTATACTAAAAGTTCCTTGGCTTGAGTGGCCGTTAACTTATTAATCCATTTTCGATGCGGAGGGTTAGTGGTTAACAAAAATGGAAATGGTGCTGGTACATCTGACCTTCAATTTACTGTTGTAGCCATGATTGGCCTTTTAAATTAAGAATGTTGAGCTAATGATTAGATTACAAGGTTCCGAAATAAACACTTTTGGGCATTAAATAAAAATAAGGAAATGCTTAATTTATAAAGTATGAATCAAACACAAATGCAATACAATAAAAAGGTCTTTGGCAATAACAATTAATTAGGTACCTACACTAGAAACAACAAAACACACATAAATGGTTTACTGAATGCAGTAATATTCAAATGTAATAATAGCCTATAAGCGTAGCACTGAAATTATATTCACAAGACTTTGTTATTATCAATCAAATCTGGAATGGCATACCTTCATCGCGGTAAGCCAGACATAGTCCCATAAAAATAAATATTTCGGGGGAGTTTAAGTATGAAAATATAAACGGGAGGATGTAGAAAAGGCATAACTCGATTTAGTAATAATCTGTCAAAGAACAGTACAACATGAATGATGGTAGGTTTAATCTATGATATTTTTAATTTGGGAAATAATTCGAGAGTTGGCTAAGGGGGAGAAATGCAATCCATCTTTCAAGAAAAAACCCTTAGGCCACCGATGTTCTGGTGCCATATCAACAACTTGTATATCGTTACAGGTAAGGGTGGCCACAAAACAGTTGAATAACTGTATGTCCCTAAGTTGTTTACTTTTGTCAGCTATCAATGGGAAAAATGGTAATTTAAATAAAATAATTTTTCCTAAAGGATTGCTTCTTCGAATAAAGCGGACTATGGATATATAATTTTTTCTCAAACTATCACCATTGCAATGTCGCAAAATATCGTTCGTAGCCAAAATAACAATTACATAATCTGCCGGAAAAAGAGACCTATAATGTGATTTAATGTACGCCTTCATCACAGAAGTTGGTTGCCCCTGGTAGCCCATGGAAATTTAACAAACCGTTGTTGAATATATGATTACGTTGTTCATAAAATCGTGCTAAACGAGCCACATGACTGTCACCTAATACTACCATATTGTTTGCCCTGTGGGTCACAACTGCACTCATTTTAACTCACTATTGTTCTAAGGCGTATGTATATATTTTCTGTTTGTTTTTTTTTGTTTTTGTTTTTTAATTGTCTGTAAGAAATATACTAATATACAAATGCATCTATTTGTTATTATTATTTATTTATTTATTTTTTTATTATTATTATTTTTGGCATACATACATATTCCTAAGAATTGGGCGCAAGTTTAACAATTTAAATAGGAGCAGCTGAAATATAAAACCTAGAACAGGTTAGGTTACTACTAAGTTGCTAATAAACCCAATCTACTCGGATCCCAAAACTGCAAACGCAATAATAGTTTATGACAGGCAATTATTGCTATTTTATAAAATTCAAACACAAGTTAAATTATGTGAAATAAAGATCAATTAGGCCTAGGTTAACTCACCATCTGGTAGTATCTTATTACTTACGGGTTACCATTTAGGCTAATCATTTGAAGTAGGCCACCAATTGCTGCTCCAACTTGGTAAAAGGTGAAGAAGTCCTTTCTGAAGTAGGCCTATGCTGATCACACCATAGGCCTATGTCCCAATTATGTCAAGTCTAAGAAATTTTAAACCCCAACTGAATTTACTGTCTAAGAGGGAATAAATTTGGAAAAGTTGTTACTGTATGTGAAATTAATTTAGTGTCTAGTGCAGCGAAATTTTGAAAAATTAAAAGATTAGAACAAAGAAATAATTACCGGAAATAGTTGTGACCATGAGCCATGAGGCCGATACACATGACAGAACAAGTTAAAAGTTGGATTTCTAGGCTAGCCATTACATGAAGTTTTATATTGTAAGGAAAAAACTACGATTACCCGTGTTAGGTTGGCGAGAAATTAAATAGGGTGGATCGGTAACCAATACTGCTACCAACTGCAACGCATACTGGGTCCTTTATTTAATTCACCCCGCCCCGCAATACGCATTCACTATTCGCCGGGTTACGTTAGAGGCCTTGTTAACTACCCACAGCCTAATTTCAATGTGAGCATATGCACTTGTAACAACCTCAAACACGGGTAGCCAGCTTTGACTTACACTTAAATTGCTGAACAATAATTATTTAACAGTAATGCACTAGACACAAACACTTAATTAAGTAACTAGATCATTGTGAGCCCAAATAGGCTATAACTCCCCAAAATAGGTTTATGAGATGCCGCGACTATTACATGTCTAATCGGCCCCCGCGATACGGTAGCCACTCGCTAATTTACTTAGCCGGCCATCACACAATTACACAACATAATATTAAGTAATTAATTAAACATTGGTCTCTCTAAAATAGTCTGTAATGGCTGCAGGTCGGTGGAGAGAATGATGTAACACGGCAATCGACGCTAACGGATTCTGACTGCAGTGCCCACTTGATCGTTGGTCATAGATAAGATAGACCTAGATAACTTGTGACAGGCTCTGGTTCTCTCATAAAATCCTAATCCGGAACCTGAGCGCGTCACAGTCACCCCCCTAGCGACCAAAAACCTTGCTACCCCGAAAAACGCAGGAGCTGAGGATGCAGGGAGGATAAGCAAGGATACCTGGTATTAGACAATAGTCGGGCCAATCGGGCACTGACTCTGGATGACAGCAAAACCATTGAACGAAACCCTACCCGCGGCCAGAACACTAGGGACTCAGAAGACTATTAATTTTGGAGGTGGCATTCGCATGCTACACCTGCTTTCACTTCCACACCATACATAAAATCGTTCCAAAATCCGGCAATATCCCCCCAAAAATAAGACAACTTGTAATTGAAATATATCGGTTGGTATCAAGTTGGTTAGGTAATGAGGATAGTTGGGTTTACTTGAGAAGGAAGAAAAAAGGGATTATAAATGTATATATTGGTAAATATGTACAGTGAGGTAGATGACCCCTGTGTGAAAAGAAAAAAAAGGTAACGGATTGGCAAACAGTAACCGAATCATAGTGGAGATGGTTGGTGAACTAAAACTACTTTTTTTTTTTTTTTACATTGCAAATTTAATATCCTTTTTGGGATTTACACAAAAATATCTTAAATTAGTAGGAGGGAGTTTAACTGATGCTAGGAATGGAATAAAATTCTGAAGGATTATTTTAGGATGGAAGAGTAATTTTTTGGATTGGTTAGTGGATAATGGTGGTTGGTGGAGTAATGGATAGTGGAGGTGGTTGGTGAACTAAAACTATTTTTTTGTGTGTACATTGCAAATTTAATATCCTTTTTGGGATTTACAAAAAATATATCTTAAACTAGTGGGAGTTTAACTGAAGGATGAATGAATGAAAAACTGAAGGATATTTAGGATGGATAAAATGAGTATTTTAGGATAAAATTATGAGTATTCGGTGTCTTCATATATTTATTGAAGTTGAATGGTCTTAATGTAGTTTAAACCAAATGGCTGTTTATGTGGTGTGGTCATAATATTAAAGATGGATATACTGTAGCTGATATAATGGCGTTGTAAAGCTGCATTTCTGTAGTAATTGTGATTAAAGCCAAAAGTCTCTAGATACCTGAGGATCTGAGTGCAGTCAGTCCCCTGTGATGACATTATGTGGCGCTCACAATATTTGAAAGTTGCTGAGATAGTAGCTGCTTGGGTCTGCACACCTCTTTTGAACTGCCTGATCCACATTCAAAACAGTTGATATTGTTATAACAGAAGAAAATTTGATACTTGTCGTTGACAGTGTTCGATGGACTCACACTCTAAACAGTTGGCATGGTTGCAACAGCTTGGTAATACTTGAAGTTGACGATATTTGGTGGTGGTAATTTGGAAAATATGAGGAAGAGGTATAAGGTATGGTCTTGCAGATTATATGGGAATTATTTAAAAGATGGTGAGGAACTTAATGAATTAAAGGAAAGGAAACTTATATTAAAATATGAGTAGTAAATTAAATAATTAAGTGTTACTTAAAACTATGAGACTGCAACCAACCAGTGCCACTATTGTATCAACGCAGCAAACAGTAATACATGAAATATTTCAAAATTTATTCGCGGATAATTATAATTAAAATATTGGTGTAGGTAAGGTATGAACGGTTGTGGACTAGGTGTGGGTGGTAAATATTATAACGCGGATGCAGGGTGGAAGTGAAACGAATTATAAATGGTGGAGTGTCGTGTGCTAATAATGTTCATCCTAGCGTGGGAATGAACAATGTTTACAAAATAAGCATAAATCAACAAAATAAATTTTTTTTTATTATTATTTAATGTGCAGTCTTTTGAGTGCAGAAACTCAAGACATGCAACAACAAACTTCCCCTCCTGGTGTAATTCCAGGACTGGTACAACAAAACATGGAAACAACAATGATACACAAAGGAAATATTTTTGGGGAAGAGGGATAGGTGCGCTAATTTTGCTACAACGCTTGCATATAGAATTAACCAGTAAACACCTATAACGACATACTTCAGAAATATACGGTTATAAATTTTTGAGATTTTCGACGTGTCGTCCTATGGGGTGGATTACTCACGTCGAGGTTCTGAATATCACACTTAACATTACGATAAATTTACTATATAAATATAGGCTATGAGTATTTCTAAATACAATAGATACCTTAACATTATAAAGACCAGAGTGGTAGATAGGATGAATAGATATGAAAGTTTTACAATGTGTTAAGTTGTCGGATGTGGATGGATTAAGGTGTTGGTTAAAAAAAGGTTTATATTTATATGTGTGCGTGCGCACTGAATAGGAGTGATGGTTAAGGAATTGGATGTATTGCACTCATACAGCTGATTTGCCTACGGTCTTAGCTAAATCCAGAAGTGTCCCTGATGGATGGCTCGATATTATTTGAAATGTTTAGAAAAAAAAAGGTAAATTTTAAAATAATTTGGTCATGGTGATACAATGAACACAATGAAAATAATAGTCTAAATTCGCCGAAAGAAGAGCTCAACACATCAGAAATCACCTCCAAACCACGCAACCATAGGTGAGGCTATACAATCCTTAGGTATAAAAAAAATAAAAGGTTATCTTGGAAAAGCCCATTACCTTCAACGCTTGAAGTGCCTTTTGGTAGAGCTGATTCCTACTCGAAGAACCAACTTAGCCTTACCTCGGCCCAGCAAACGTTTAAGATGTAATGGGATGTAGGTTATTGCAAGTGGTTTATGACTGAAATGATAAGAAGAAGAAGGAAGAATAAAACTTATAACTAATATCACTAAACCCTTATAGTCTGTGGTTGTTCCAAGTACGGCTGTGGTTGCTTTCTATAATGGTTTGTGATATTTTATAAAGTGCAAGTGGTACACATTATTTAGTTCAAAAAAATTTATTAGGTTCACATTATTTTAGGTTTTAAAATTGGTTGAGGGGATTAAAAAATCTCTTTAATTGTGAGATGTGGGCGGAACGTATAAATTTTGAAGTTCGGGGGTCAATGAGCCTGACCGTTACTGGGGTGGTGAAACACTCAATTATTAGAGGCCTTGACCAGAGGGGGAGGAGTTTAGAATTAATACGTTTAGGAGCATCACTAATGTGATGTTCCCTAAACATAACCCAATCTCCGGGGTGAAATGGGTTGGGTTGCCGGTTCCTATTGTAGACACCTGGCGGGCCCTGTGCGCCTTCGTGAGGTTGTCTACAGCCTTAGACCATATTTGGTCTGTAGCTAGCTGTGGAGGAGGGGGAACCAACTGGTCCATATTCCAAGCTAGCTCGATAGGTAGGGCAACGGGGTGGTGTAGAAACAATGAGGCAGGGGAGGTTCCAGTACTGAGGTGGGAAGCCGTGTTGAACGCTAATTGGAACCAGTGAATATCCTGGTCCCACTTAGTTTGGTTCTGGGCGTGGAAGATGCGGAGTGCGACCTTGAGGTTCTTATTTACTCGCTCCGCATGGGATGGGTTTGGGTAATAGGGGGTGGTGAAAATATGTTTGATGCCGAATTCTAGGCACATCTGTGCCATGGCGGCGGACTTAAAGGAGGAGACGTTATCGCTGACGAGGAACTTAGGGAAGCCAAAATAAGAGAAAACACTTTTAGTCAATATGTTGACTGTAGTAAGTGCTTTCGTGTTCCTCGTCGGGAATAAGAGG
>JAGFPH010026780.1:0-10283 GCA_018207615.1 Philaenus spumarius
GGAGTACTTTCAATTACAATGATTTGCGTGCTTCGCACGCCAACCCCGTATTGGGAGAATTTTCTATACACAATGCATTGCGTGCTTCGCACGCCAACCCCCGTATTTGGAGTACTTTCAATTACAATGATTTGCGTGCTTCGCACGCCAACCCCGTATTGGGAGAATTTTCTATACACAATGCATTGCGTGTACTCCCGACCTTAGGTCTTACCATAAGAATCACTGCACTCATCTTTCCTATGGAAATTCGGAAACAATTTTATGGAACTGTCGAGGATTTTGTGTTGATAATACCCTTGATAATTTTATATCTTAGTATTCGTAATATTTCTTAATTACATGTTTATATAAGGATAATTTATAATATAAATAATATTTATGCACCGGAAGGGTTTTTTTTATAACAGGAACCGTTTGTACAATATTATTTCGTACCACGTTTTCTTTTTATAAAAGTTGTTGACTCCAGCAGTAGGTTATCGAGTTATGACGCTCAGTGCCTTTATAGACATGGCAGTCCTTAGCATGCCAAGTATTAAATCATACACTTACTGCCGTAGTCAAATCACGTACTAAATTTAGGAAAATAGAGTCAGCAGGGTTATTCAAGGGTTACTGAAAACGTATACGTTTTCGTCCAAACTTCTCATTCAAGCCTCGCATTCAAAACGTTTAAGATATTTTCCCTATGAATATTTGAATTGTTGTGTAAATACGTACACTGATAGGTCACTAATATTAGGCATCTTGTATATTAATTCGTCTAGAAATGTCTGTATGTCCCCATTGCATCGTAATTTTTCATCCAATTTGCACAAGTGCCATTTTAAACAATTTACAACGCAGATTTAGAGAAAAATCCAAAATATCAGTTTTTTTTTTTACAACTGACATTTAAATAAACGGTACTAGAACTGGCACGCACTTTCCCACAAACATATTTAAATTACTAAACCGATTCACTATGACTTCATAATTGTATTAAAGTAGGAGAGGGGATACATTAAAGTAGGAGAGTAACTAATAAATATTATTATTATTAGCTGAATGAAAACTATTCGATAGATTTCGAACAAATTTGCACCAAACATGTCAATTAGATGCAAGAAAAAAGTTTTTGAAAATTTTTCAAAAATAACCCCCTTTTTGGCCAAAATACCCCCAAAAAATCAGTTATTATTATTCTTACTAGCTAAACATGAATTTTTAAAAAGATGCGGTTTTTTACATATGGTAGGGTACATTAAGGGCTACAAATAAGCAAAATTGAATCAAAAGCCTTTTTTTTATAAAAAAATAATAACTGATTTTTGGGGTGTTTTCCTGGCCAAAAAGGGGGCTGTTTTTCAAAAAATTTCAAAACCTTTTTTCGTACATCTATAAAGGTCAAACATTGACATGTTTGGTGCAAATTTGTTCGAAATCGATCAAATGGTTTTCTCTCTAGCTTTGTATACATACAGACAGACATTTTTTTAAAACCGCTTTGAATACCTTTTTGTATTGCACTATGAATGTCCATTACTTTGAAACGAAGCAAGATATTAAGCTCTAGTTTGCGCCATTCTGTTTCCCTTTTATAATAAGCTTCTCAATGGTGTACTACGTGACCTACCTTTATATTTGAAATTTTCAACCCCCCTGCCCACCTCAAATCCCCCAAAATCATAAATGTTCAGATATGTTAAAACCATGTCATGTTATGCAACACAAGATGTATACAATGTTTTGTTAACTTATTTTCTACTAGCTGAGTACCCCGGTTTCACCCGGAGTTTATAATAAGATTTGTTAAGAAATATATTTCAGTATAACTAAAACGGCATGAGTTTTAAGCATATATTTGTAAAATGTAATATGAAACAATGAAACGTGTAGTCAGATTAGTGTACAATAATATTTTTAATAATATTTTTATTTGAAACCTCAAGAGTGTAAACTAATTTTTAAACACTTCAGAATATACTATGTTTTTGGTTTTGCCACCTGGTGCTAGTATATACAGATTTTTAGGGTTTCCAACCCTTGTACATGCAACATAAAGCTGTCCATGGGCAAAACATGGTTTTGTTAAATTTATTCCGACTGTATCCATAGTTTGGCCTTGAGCCTTATTAATACTCATTGCAAAACATAATCGAACTGGGAATTGAATCCGTTTGAATTGAAATGGAAAATCTGTTGGTATTATTGGAATTTTCGGTATGAAAACACGTTCTCCCTTAAAACGACCGGTCATCACCATTGCCTCTATCACATGTGTCATTAAACGTTCCACTACCAGCCTTGTACCATTGCATAATAAAGGAGGGTCTAAGTTTCTTAAAAGTATTATTGGGACTCCTTTCTTTAAATGAAGAATATGCGGGGGCACTCCAGATACGTCTATAGAATTCAAAAATTCTACTGGATAGTTGACTGTGTCCTCGTCTTGAACGACCGTATCTACCGATTTGTATTCATAATTCAGCCCTGGAATTTTTTGTAAGAGATCATAGTTTATTTTATTGACTTGTTCATTTTTTGGTGCCAATATACACCGCTGGCTCAGCCAGTTGGTATCTTCAAAGTTGATCTCAACATTAGGAAAAACAAATTCTTTTAGCTCGTCTTCTGTGTTAACCAGCTGGCCACCAATTGAGGTGGTTAATATGGTTCCATCTGATTTGTCTTTAGGTAATTTGTCTTCACCAACCTTTAAAAGAGTTTCAGAAAAAATAATTGATTCAAAAATACCAGTTTGTTTTGCTCTCATGTTTGTGCTCAAGTGTAGGTGTTGAATCTTTCCCCACAAATACGACATTTTCAGACATGACTGTAATTCATCAGCTTTTGTGCCACGTGGTACAATAGGTAGAGTTTGCCTAAAGTCTCCAGCTAACAGCAGTGTTATTCCACCCATTAATTCCTCATTTTTTCTTAGATCTTTTAATGTTCTGTCAAGTGCTTCTAAAGCAGATTTATGAGACATTGAGCATTCATCCCATATAATTAGCTCACATTTTTGTAATAACTTTGCTTTTCCTGAGCTTCTACTGATATTGCAAGTGGCATTTTCAGTATTTGCTAAGTTAAGTGGAAGCTGAAATACGGAATGGGAAGTTCTGCCTCCATTTAATAAAGTTGCGGCTATGCCTGAAGAAGCAACTGCGATAGCAACTTTCTTTTCAGATCGTATTTTTGCCAGGATCATGTTCAACAAAAATGTTTTTCCAGTTCCCCCTGGAGCATCTAAAAATATTATCTTACTGCAACCTGAAAATACTGCATTAGTAACTTCATCAAACACAATTTTTTGCTCATTATTAAGTTTAGTTTCATTTTCCAACATGTATGTCAAAAGTTCATTTTGATCATAACTTGTTTCTCTTAATATTTCTACACACACCTCAGGAAATGATTCTTTATTTGGGCGTGGCAAACCAAATAGAGTAATGTCTGTAGATCCTAGATCTCTTAATTTGTCTTCAATTAGAATTAGAGTTTTGTTGAAAATCTCTTCTGTGAAGGCAATGGTCAATTCTGGATCTAGGTGTCTCAATTCTTCCAAAATATCTTCCGCCATGTTGGTTTTGAACTTTTCCCACAACTGAAGAGGGTTTGAAATTCCACAAACATGAAGCATTACAGCAAATAATGACCTTAATTTTTTAGGCGAGTCACCCGCAGCTGCCTCCTCTAGTGTTTTCTCCCAATGAGCATCGTCTTCAAGTAAACCCCTCATCTGACATGCCTGGCGAAAGGTTTCACAAACTGTACCATCAAATGTTTTCAAGTCACTGAAACTTGTTGGCCCTTTTACATCATGTAGAAGTAATCTCAAGAAAAAACATTCTGAATTAAGAGGATGTACTGTATATATGCGACCTAACACACAGCTTTCTTTTATACCTTCAAATTCAGGTACAGGATGGCCTACTTTTCTTTTTTGCCAGGATTTGTTGGTCTTGTTCCATGTGTAATATCTGGGCACCTCATAGTAATACAGTTGTTTAGCAAAGTCATCATTCTTACAAAGATTAAAGAAGCTTGTCAAAGTGGTATCATTTTGTTTTTCCATTTGTTGTTCTACGTGTTCTTCAGTAAAGTAGACACGTTGTCCGTTTTCTAAGTGTACACTGAGGTGGACTACAGGAGGATAGTGTTCGTGTACTGTAAAGTTGAAAATTCTCCAAAAAGCTTCGTTAGTGCTTATATATCTTCCAAGTTCGTAGGATTGGATTTCATCATTCATATTTTGTGGATTTTCATTTTCTGTGTCCTTCAAATGGAACACTGCCATATCAGAACCTTTGTTGACATACTTGCAAACATACTTTATTGACTTGACTGATGCACAAAACTCTACATTTATATGTGAGTCAAACATACGGCTTAAAATTGGTGAATATGGAACAACCCACCTATTGTCAACGTCAACATCCATACCTTTTACTTTAATAGTTGCACAGCACCCACCTTCATATGGGGGTCTCCTTTGATATAATGGATATCCACCATTGCTGCATTGTGTTTCATTAATAAACTGTCGAGGATACTGTTTGGTGCATTTCCCATCTTTCATACATGGTGACCTAGGGTTGATAGCACCACAGGGCCCATGTAACATATGTTTTGTCACAATTCTGTATAGCTCTGGGTCTGTTTCCGAGTTAGGAAGTTCAGCCGAAATAATGCTATTGACTTCCTCCATGTGAATCTTTTCATGTAGCCATAAAAGTAAATGGACATGAGGTAAACCACGTTTTTGCCACTCAACTGTATACATGTAGCATTGCACACTTCCAAATATTTTACCTTTAAAAATTACATTCATGAGTGATTTTATCTTCAAATGAAAGACTCTGGCAATCAAATCGTGTCTATCATGAGGTTTCTGCCCTTCGAACAAATTATCAGTAATATCCTTCCATTTTGGATTGCAGGTAAATGTAATAAAAAGGCTTGGACGACCATAATTTCTTACATACGTTATTGCATCTTGCGTCTTCTCGTGCATATAGCGAGGACTGCCTGTGAAGGAGGAAGGGAGAATTACTAAGCGGCCCAAATTCTCAGAATTGCCATCATTATTTATTGAGTCTTTTAAATGAGCGTACTCGTCTACTCTTAGCTTTTTCTGATTCAATCTAATATATCTTAATCTTTCAGCTTCAATCTTTGCATACATGTCAACTGCAAACTGATGCAATAGAGTCTTATAATGAAGCATCAGGTTGAAATCATCAGCTCTTACCATGAACCTATATGAGTAAAAGTCCATCGCTGATATTCTCTTTTGACATTTTTCACCAGTTACAGGGTTTGTTTGGAACAGGTTGAAATGATACCCATCATCCCCTTGCCACATAATCAATGGATATTGTAAAGAGTCGTAGGCTCGATGTGTCTCTGCTATTCTTTGAAGATTTCCAGACCTTAACTGCAGTACTATATCTCGTTTTTCATGTTGTTCTCCAACTAAAAGTACAGCGACTTCTGAAGTCGTCGGGTCGTTAAACCTTCTACGGTGCTCACCCTCTGGTACTCGATCTGCGTCTATGACGATTTTGCAATTAGGGGTTACTCTTTCAACGGCTAGTTTGAAGCTTTTTACATATGCATTATGATGATGTAACATTTCCTGCAGTTGAATCACTGTTTCAATTTTAGTCGTAGGAATATATTTTTGCCTTGTTTCGGCCTGTTTGTCCATATCAGATATAAAGTATATCTGAATAAATTTCGGCTCTTCGTTTTGCTCAGGTAACAGACTCCCAATCAAATGATAAATTTGTCCCTGAACTTTGAATGAGGGCATAAATCCTTCTTCCTGTATTTGTTTTGAAGTTCCGAAAGAGGTCATTTGAAATAAGGAGTTATACGCCCTAATGTTATTCTGAAATTCTTTTGCTTCTGAATTATTCCATAAAAGTAAACTATTTAGAGGCTCAGGTGGAGCACATAGTGTCGGCAGGGACGTTTTCCCATTTCTACAGCATAATCCAGGCGCTTCGCCATTCCATTTTATTGATTTGCAATATTTACAGGTTATGTTCATCTGCCCTATAGATACGATATCATCATTTGCATAATTTACGTTTGGGTCATAATTAAATGCCGCTTTCTCTCTTCCGACCCATTTCTTATTTCTAACAGTTTTTGAGCGTTCATTGTCCTTTGTCCTCCTAATGTGTGATTCTTCAGCTGTTTCGTTGGTTCTTCTTTCGGCAGTACGGGTTTTATTTCTTTTTCGCCTCAAGTCCGATTCATTAGTAGATTCGTTTTTCCGTTTGTTTTCCATATATGCCTTGTTTTTTGCATTTCTTTTTTCTTTGTCATCAGGCGTCTCAACAGTTGCTCTACACAATTCCATATTTTCTTTATTTTGTTTATTTCTCCTTTGTTTTTCCTCAGAGGTTTCAATTGAGCCTCTAAATACATTAGTTGCTGCTTTCTTTTTCAAAAGTTCTTTTCTCCATGATTGTTTCACTTTCTTTCTTTTTATTTTATTTACTTTTCCTGTTATTTCTGCTTTTCCAGGCGATTCTTCTGTTATCATATCCACTTCAGAGCTATTAGGTTGTTTTTCTTGAAGGAAAGTAAAGTGTCCTGATCCATCCATGGAATCTCCAGTAAATAATAAATTGTATGACTGGGAGGCATTATCCGGACTTGAAAATGTTATAGGAGGCTGATTTATCTTGAAAACTGTAATATTAATATTATACAGAATGCATGCTGCAAGAATTTCAGGTCCTCCTCCATATACCTTATCCCTTGACATATACTGAAAATATGATGTTGCATCCTTTAAATTATTTCCTACGTATGTGTCGTCACCGCTTATGAAGTTGGAGAATTGGTCCCAATTAGATGTAATAAATTCACAAATTTCTGATCGGACTTCTTCTGATGTGGTTATGATTCCATAAAGTATTAAAGAAATACAGCTAAAGAGACAGTTTCCATCCCCTGGTATTTCAATTTTCTTAAACTCGTTTGAACAATGTTTAAACATTTCAATAATATATCAAAACACATACAAACTCAACACAACACAACACGTACACACACGTATCATCAAAAAACGTATTATAGCACTCAAATGTTTAGTTGACTAACAGTTGTAAACAAATAACTGTCAGCTATCAGCTGACTAAAATTTCCATAAAAATTTCTTAAAAACATACTCATGTATTATAGTGAATCGTAAAATATATTAGAACCATCAAAACGCTATTTGAATTTAAAGTCAATAATATCACTTTTTATAATGTTTTTGATACCTATATATTTTTTATAAGATCAATAATTGCAAAGGTATTATAAATTCCATGAACATAATTTTATATAGTATATTTGTATTGCTGTTTTACCCATATGTCTAATTTAGGTGCCAGTGCACTTAAATTTTTAGTTGACTAAAAGTTGTAAACAATAACTGTACAAATACTGAACAATCAGCTGACTACACCTTTCATACAATTTTCTTAAAAACCTTCTTATTTATTATAATGAATCAGAAAATGTATTACAAACATTAAAATGCTATTTAAATTAAAATCAATAATATCATCTTATAAAATGCATAGTTGCAAAGATATTATAAATTCCACGAATAAAATTTTATATGGTATATTTGGATTGCAGTTTAACCCATATGTCTAATTTAGATGGCAGTGAATTAAAATAAACAGTATATACCACAGCTGTGTTAGTTTAATAGCAGACAAATGTTTTGATTTTTACGTCTTTTTCACTCCATAAGATTAACATTGCATTTTTTTGGGTGCCCATGGGTCAAAGCCCTAGAGGAAATACAAAAAACTAAGACATAGGTGCAAAACTACATTACCTAAGAAACATTTCCTGAAAATTTCATGGCTTAACTCTCTATAATTTGTCCGTACGGCGACCCACACACACACACACAGATTCTCAGTTTTATTTATAAGGATAACGAAAATAGTAAAGGGGGTTAAAGGGAATTTATGATCACTCTTTATATTTTTATGTGTATGATAATGTCCTCATGTAAATGACTGCACGATAAATTTAGGCTTATATAAAACCTTAGTTGAGTTATTAATGTTCATTTCCGTGAAGATACTAGTGTATACAATTAATAGTCTGTTCACATTTGCTTCACCATGAGAGGTTATATTTGATCAGTTAATTGCACTTTTTTGATTTACGATTCTTCAAGAAATAAACGGTATCAGGAAACTGACACATACTTTCTCCATCATTATAGGAACTTAATATAAAAAAGTAAAATTCAAAATACCAATTTTTTGAAGTGAAAACTTCTTTAGCGGCGTTGGGCACTTTTTGCTTGGGGAAAAAGCATTGAATTCGCGACCGTTACCACTCGAGAGATATAGTATGTATTATATATATATATATATATATATATTGCAACGGATAAACCTTATGCAATGCGTGAAAAATTGAGTTTTGTTGAAAAACTGCAAAAATCAAGATTTCATAGCAGAAGTTGAGGTACACCCTATACTTAACTAGATTAGAATACGACAAGTCCCGGCCAACGGTACTGTGTCAACAGAGATGGACTTTTGTCCAGGAACTTGTTTCAAGTTGCCTGAAAGACTTAGAAAAATTAGTTGTTTTTATACAGGAATAAGGTGTTAAATAAAAGTATAAAGTTGATGAATTTTATGGGTAAATGTGAAACACGGGAGGTGGAAACATTGGTCATGGAAGTCACAATTTTGTAAAATAAAAAATGTTAAAGTTATAAAGAGTTAAAGTTATAAAAAATTCTCAAATTTCATCAAAATTAAATGAAAAAGATATTTTTGAAAAGCGTAAGAAAAATTGAATAAAAAATGTTAAATAACAAATTAAGGAATTTTTGGTATTTTAAAAGTTAGAGATAATTGTTAAAGTTTGAAGGTGAAAAAGCACCATAAAAAATGAAAAAGGGAAAATGAAAAAGTAAACAAGTTGTAAAGAAGTAAAAGTTTTATAAGATAAAAAGTTTAAAAATTGTTAATTAATTAAAATAATAGGTGAGAAAGTTCATACCTATATTTTGCTAAAAATAGAATGAAAAAGGTGGTAAAAATAATAACATAGTGTTAAGAAAGTAGTAAGGGTATAAAATTGTAAATCTCAATCGAAAGTATCAATTTTAAAGTTAAAATTCAAATTCAAAAGTAAATGGTAAATTTGGCAAATTTTGCAAGTCCCAAAAACAGAAGAAAAATCTTCGGACAGAATGGAAATTTTGGCTAATATATCATAAAATAACAACCAACATAGAAGAGAAAAGAAAAAAGATTTTCCTTCAAAACCAGAAAAGTTTTCGCGAGGAAAAACCGCGGAATACGCGAGGCAGCGCCATAAGCGAACCAAACGTAGTACGACCATCACTCAAGTTTGAGAAGAAAGGAAAATGTATCAGGAATACGATTACGAAAACCGCAAGTTCATAAAAGCAGTTAAAGGAAAACTACGAGGAAAATACGTAAGACAATAGGAGAAAATGTTAGGAGGGGAGATCTAGATTAGCTGATGGCAAGGCCTAACGAAGAAGTTAGTGGGGGTAGTACCAACCTAAAACTTAAAGAAATCAATGCAAGTTGCATGGCAAGATATCGAACAAGGAATAAAAAAATAAGAAAGGCAGTTGGTACTCGGAAGGCGGCAAAGGAGGCTATATAAGCGGAGTACAGAGGGAACGACCTATCGCTCATCTAACGATCTAACGATCTACCTAGCTCAGATATAGCTAACGACCTATCTAACGATCTATCGCTCTATCTGGAATCTGGAATCGCTCTCTCTCTCGTTGAGTTTTTTCATTAGATCGACGTTGTTAGACGGATCTGCGATGTTATAGTAACGTACTTAGAAGCAGTGTTTTATAAAGACAGCAGTAAGATATGTGTCAATCAAACAGTGAACATTTTAATTAATTATAATATTATGCGATATAATATTGCAAGTAACATTTTTCATTAAAATTTTATCAAACGTAAATACGAGTTAAATGAACAAAGACAGTGTAAAATCAGTTAGTATTACAGACAGTGAAAAAACGATTAAACAGTTTGAGTGAATTACGCTATAGTTAATTATATAGCGGGTGCGTCAAAAAATCTATAAATGACGTAGTCTACAGGAATCACAGGACTGATGTAATGACAATAACTGGAACCACACATGGACTTTGAAGGACTACTGGAATAAGAAGCGGAAACCAAATCAGGGAAGGCGTTAAACCAAATCAGGGAAAACGTTAGAAGACATCAGGGAAAGTCAAACCAGGCAAA
>JAGFPH010026782.1:0-10282 GCA_018207615.1 Philaenus spumarius
AAAACATCACAATAGCGTGAATGTTTGATTCATATCATTTACAAAATAACTTACAAAACAAAAATCGGATAATAATTACGGAAATTATTCGTAGTACAAATTTGCCGCAGAGGTGCTGCCATCTATCGGCCCAAAAACACAACTTTTTCAGGGATGTTTAGCCTTAAATATATATTAACAGTAACTACAAGATTAATTATAACCTCAAATACATGCTTTAGAAACGTGAGAGGCTTTCATTACGATTTTAGTCCTAGTTATACTATCTTCTGTCAACTAAAGTTTTGAAACCAGGCCTAAATATAGTAAAAATTATTGCAGGATTAACGTAACCTCAATACTATGTTTCATAAATGAGCCAGGACTATATTACAAAATTGACTATTAGAATTTATCCATCTTTGCCAAATCTACCTTTTTTTTGACAAAATAAATTGTTAAATCAGGCCCAGTTTATTCTAATTCCAACGTGCTAAAACAGTATAAATTAGCTTGTTTTTTAACAGTAATTAAAAACTATCCAATGAACAGCTGATTTAGATCTATTCCACTCTATTTCCAACGTGCTAAAACAGTATAAATTGGCTTGTTTATAAACAGCTGTTTTGATCGCTTTATTTACTATTTCGTTGTTATTTTGTAACCAACATGGCAACCCATAGGACCTTATATTAAAATTTTTCAACTTTTAAATTTGATTTTCTAAAAAAATTGTGTTTTTTCACGAAATATAACTATATGGGTGTACTTAAAACCCTCCCAGTGGCAGACTGCCCAAAGTGACGTTCTCTCAGGCGCAAGATGCAGCTATTTCGACAATTAGCGAGAATTTGCATACATTTGCATTTTTGATTAATTAATTCACTTAGAATTATCCAATCGTAATAAAACCGGCACCGTTGGAAAGAAAATGAATTAAACTTTAATTTTTGTATTTAAAACTTTTTCGTAAAACGTATATTTACATACGTAATCATCGTTTCAATATTGTAGAATGTCAAACAGCTGTTTTCCGAGCGACATCGCGATGTTAAGAACGTAAAAACTTCATCATTTTCAACGGTCTGCAACTCCTCACAGTTATCAATTGTCACAAAGATCATCACAGCATTGGATTCATTAGACTTTTATCTTTCAAGTGGTATTTTTAAATCATCTGTGACTAGATTAGTTTATGAGATCTAGAATTTAGAATAAAGGCTTTTATTGGTCTAAGATTGGGCCAATAAGGAAGCATTTTGTAAATCGATTTTTAGTATCAGAAATCGATTTATTCATAAGATGTTTAATATACTGTTAAAGAGAAAGAGAACAACGCTTATTCTATGTTCAGTTAAAATAATTTATGTGAAATTTAGTTGGCACAGACATAATGTAAATGAAGCGGTCTATTATAGCCTAAAAACCATTTTACACTCTGATCTCAAAGCGTTCACTGTAAGTTTTATTCGTCTTGATATTTCAGTGAATTGAAAGTGTTTATAGTTTATAAAATAGTATTATATTGTGTTTTAGTTATAAATAAATAAGTGTAGATTGTGTTTTAGTGAAATTAGGCTTATAACAGTGTTCTAATAAAACGGTAAGTGAAGAAATAACATTAGGTTTTTAGCCCAGAAATAAGGTTTTAGGTCAAATTGCCGCTTTGATATTTTGATTTTTCATTAAAAAATGTAAAGTTATTTGAAACTGGGTAGAATGCTATTCGATTCTACATTTCATTCTCGAATTTTTGGTATAAAAAAAACATTGTCTGGAAGTAAAACATTTTTAGGCCTATTCACTTTGAACTTGCAGGTTATGTAGTAAAAACATTCAAAGTGTTATTTTGAACTAAACAATTGTGAAATTGAAATATATTTTTACATATTTCTATTTAGAACTAAATTATAAAACTTTTGTGTATTTTGAAAAAAAATAAAAAAATGTTTTACTATTTTTTATGTAGGCATAAAGTTGTTTTTTTTCTTTCCGTTACTAAACATTTTTTGCTTTCTAAGCTAATAACTTTTACAATTTCAAAAGAAACTAATTTTTAGTGGCATATTTGAATTCTTTGAAGGTTCTTCTACAAAAAAGCTATGGAACACTTTTGGATTGGAGTTCATTTACTATTTTTGGCGAATTTTTAAAAATATGCTTGCAAAACGCTAAAAACAGGCTTTTCAATTTTAGCTTTAACCATGCCACTTGGAGGGTTAAAAATCAAAACTACACCTAAATACAAAATTTATTTGAATTCATTAGAGCCGTTTTCGAGATCCGCAACAGATACAAAGATAGATACAAGAATTGCTCATTTAAAGTAATAGGATTATTGCAGTTCAGTGTTGTTATTAGCGTTGTGTTAAGGTTTTTATAATAACAGCGTTACATCTTTGCTAAGGGTAACTTTTTTTCTTTACCTCTTGAAGAAAAGTGTGCTATTAAAGTGTACAGGTATTTGTGTAACTTCATTATTTATGAGTCACTTTATGAACTAAAAACTTAAATAAATTAAATGAATAAAGTATAGGCTACTATGTAAGATATCATTGTTCTCAATTTTCCATTTATAATTAATATGTATATACTTCAATCTAGGCCTTTCAATATCATGAAAACTGTAACCTGATTTTATCTCATTGCACGCTTTTCAGAGATGTCTTAAAACAACCAAATTTTAGTAAAAACAGGCCTAAAAGTAGAAATTCTTATGTTTAGTACTAAACAAATTTGCATAATTACACTCAAGTTTTGTCCGATTTGTCTTACAGCCCGGCAATTAATCTGAACAGTCTGACTCTATAACTAATAAACGGTACCAGGAACTGGCACATACTTTCTCACAAACATATTTAAATCATTAATCAGATTCACTGTGACTTGTAGGGTGGGGTAGGAGAGGTGATTTTTTATTAAGGTAGGAGATTAACTAATACGTAATATTATTATCTACAGAGAAAACTATTCGATTGATTTTAAACAAATTTGCACCAAACACGTCAATTAGGCCTGTATAGATGCACGAAAAAGGTTTTGAAAAACAACCCCCTTTATGGCCAAAAAAACCCAAAAATTCACTTATTATTATTATTATTAGCTAAACGAGAATTTTAGAAAGATTCAGATTTGTGCATATGGTAGGGTACATTAAAGGCTACAAATAAGCCAAATTTTATCAAAATCGTTAGAGCGGTTTTTTTATAAAAAAATAATAACTGGTTTTTTGGCCAAAAAGGGAGTTGTTTTTCAAAACCATTTTTCGTGCATCTATACAGGCCTACTTGACATGTCTGGTGCAAATTTGTTTGAAATCGATTGAATAATTTTCGCCCTAGCTTTGTATACATACAGACAGACATTTTGTACAAACCACTTTTTTGGACTCAGGGGTCCCAAAACGGATATTTCCACAAAAATCTCAACATCGATTTTTTTTTTGCGATCACTATACTTTCTCTATACTAGTATAGTGAGAAAGTAAAAATGGAATACTTGTCCTTTCCAACAAAATTCCCATTTTAGGGTTATGGTACATCATCCACCCTAGCCATTTATTTCACCACTTTGTCAGTCCCAAAACAGCCAGGATTCAAAGGTGATTCATGTGCCTTTGAGAGCTTTGATTGTCAGAGAGGACATATTATACTGGTCCCCTTAAGTTCTCTTTTTAGGATTTTTCAGAGGCAAAAGGTGATATCTACAACCACCTCCAGAAAGCTTGAACAAATCAGTATAAGTTTCATTATTGCAGCTCTTTTTTAAGTATTTGATTACAGCTTTGATAATCAATTATGTACAGTAATGTTAAGGTCTTTAGTCAATGATTTTAAGGGTGGAATTAATGTGCAGTTTTTGGACAGGATGTTTAGCTATGCTATGCTGGTTTGTGGCAACATGTTCTTGTAGTTATGCCTGAACCACCACCTTTACTTCTACTTGTTGCAGAACCTAATTTTGTCATTTTTACTTTTCTTATCAGATCAGGAAAGGTCCACCTCCTTCAGCTTTCCCCTCCTGCTGAATATCTTTACCTAACATTTCTTGAAGCAACAGAGTTCAACGATGTTATATACTAGATTAAGTTGTAGGCTACATTTAGACGTTCGTCTTTTTCCAAAATATTTTAAGAATATAGGAAAATTAGAAAAAAATGAATATAAAAAATTGCCCTTTTTGTAAATCACAGTCGATATGTTAGGACGGTATGGTACATCAGGGCTATAGAATACAAGGGCTGGACCAGTCCGCCAAGGAAAGCGTTCCCGCCACTGCCACTGTGATGACGTCACGGTGGTAACAACTGCTCCATTCCCAACGCTTCTTATAAGTATTTCTGCTACGATAATTTCAATTTCTTAGCAAAGCTGTAACATTTTTATGATGCGCTCTTCTTTAGTTTTAGTATTGACACTACACAAAGCAATAAATAGACTGTAAACAATAGTTAGTCTAAAGATATAAGCAGAAGACAGGGTTACAATAAAACTAACTAATTCATAGGTAATAAACCGATGCAGTGTAATAATGTTTGCATACTTTTAATTTGATTCGCTGAAACATTTCTGAAAACTAACTTAAATATGAAATTGAACAAAATGTGCCACATTATTGAAAATATTTGTATTTATACAAAACCACCAAAACTTGAATGTCATACTGCAGTTTAATAAAACATGTGTAATACTTATAAAATAAAACACATAAAAGTTATAAATACTTACACATAATGAGTAGCTTATATGCACATGACATAATAAAATTACTGCTGAAATAAAATATTTAAAAAAAACTGCTTTATAGAAATTTTCCTTTCCTAGGCCTTAGGGAATAGTTAATTTAATAGTTGAATTTAAACAATTGAACTATTTAAATTTTAAAATTGATACTGAGCAATTTAATTAAGTCTAGAAGTTTAACTTAAAATTATGTTTTATTTTTGTCATCAATAATTTTATTAGGTACTCTAGGTTTAAATTTGATTATAATTATTTGTATATTATATATTTATTTATATCTAATTATTCTGACAATTTTAAATGCATTTTGCTAGTAAAGATTTTTTTAAAACATTTTAACTAAAAGCTGCAGAAGAAATTACTTGAGGATCTTGGTAACTTTTTAACATAAAGTTAGCTTGCAATTCTTACATTAAATAAATAATATTTTTTAATGTTTATTTTAATTTGAAGCTGATTACTTAAAATTTGTTGTTTTTAAATTTTGAGTTATCAATAATTACCGGTACTCTAAGTTTAAATCTTATTATTATTTATATATTATACATTTATTTATTTATATCTCATCATTCTGAAAATGTTTGTTTTAATGTATTTTGTTAGTAAAGGTGTTTCTTGGAAAATTCAAGTAACGCTGCAAACAATATTAGCCTACTTGATAATCTTGGTAACATTTCATAAAGTAATCTCGTCTGCAACGTAACATTAAATAAATAAATACCTTGCTAAACATATAATTTAGGTAATTGTGTGTATTGTATAACTTTTTAAAGAAATTCATGGAATGCCTCTCCGAGAAAATTTGCCTTAAAGGCGAAAAAAGCGAAAATCTCGCGGAATTATATACCTTCTTTAAACACTTGTACTGAACAAAATATTTACTCAATATTAACCAAATTTGGTAAACATATAATTTAGGTGGTTGTATGTATTGCATAATTTTTTAAAGAATTATCATCTGTAACGTTATATCAAATAATACGTGAGAGCTAAGGCGAACCGTGCTTACACGGCGTGTCATGGTACCAGAGTGACGTCACAAAGGAGGGGGGCAAGAGGAAGGTTGGAACAGTCGGCGAGCGTCAACATCAAAGAAGTGGACCAGCCCTTGTATTCTATAGCCCTGATGGTACATACGGTATGCATTTTGATTTAAATTACCCGCAGTTCACTGCCATCTTGATTCTTTACACACATAATATTCCTTGTACGTAACTTAAATAGCAAAAAAAAAACATTGGGTGTGCTTAAGACCACACGTTAGAAGTGATAACTTCTATGACCGATTTATATTTTTATCAGTATTAATATAAGAGGAGAATAAGGGTAAATAATTTAAAACATTAATGACTTTCCTGACTTTGGTATTTAATATACATATAACACAAATATCATATATATATATATACATACATACTATATCTCGAGCGGTGACGGTCGCGAGTTTGATGCTTTTTCCTCTCCCAATAAGAAGTGCTATGTAGTATATTCGCGTTGCGTACATACATATATATATATATATATATATATATAATACATACTATATCTCGAGTGGTAACGGTCGCGAATTCAATGCTTTTTCCCCAAGCAAAAAGTGCCCAACGCCACTAAAGAAGTTTTCACTTCAAAAATAATACGAAGTAACTGATCCATGGAATTTACAAAGTCCTTAATTAAACTACTTATGCAGTTTACTACAAACAAACCATCTGAGATGTGTTGTTACAATTGAAACAGATACATAATTTATATAAATTAGCGGTTATTTTATTATTTTGATATTTAATGGATTTTTCTTGGAAATCAACAATATTTAGCTTAGAATAAAATAAGATACTCCCAAAACCAAGATATTGATAATTATGGCTTGATGTAACACATTTATCTTTGTATTCTGCTAAAAGTTTGACTATTGTAGTTAAAACTGAAAAAAATGTGTACATATAATTATATTGTATAAAAGCTCTATCACAGCTGTTGCTTACGTTGTGATAATACTGTATCTTTGACTGTAAACAAACATTCTACATTACGAATGTTACGATGCTAAAACCATTGTATTAGGATAACCTAATACCCTTGATTATACATAGATTATACATACAGATATCCCACCTTATGGACTATACGGTGAGAGAATACGCCAGCGCATCCTGTCATGACACATTTGACACTACTTGAACTTGTGCTTCATAATGTGCTGCCCTCTAGCGTTCTAAATCTAAAGGAGCATTGCTTTAAACGAAAAGAGAGAGAGAGTAAATCGAGATAGAACTGACCTTGGACTTGAAGGTAACAACAGGCTACATCCAAGGCGTATACGCCTTGGGCTACATCTACAGGAAGTAATCTTCCTGTAAGAAGTGGGGGAGGGGGAGTGTGAGGTCAGTTCAGTTTGTTTATTCTTAAAACTGAAAGCATTACATCTCTCCTTCGAAACCCAAACAACAAACAACATTTTATCATGTCTATTTAAATTCTAAATATGTATCTGAGGAAAAATTGAATTTAGCATGCATTTATGTATTTTGGTAGAACTAACTTTAACAAAATTAATAATACCTACCTAATTATGTTTTAATGTAACATTTGTAATTTACAAATTCAAAGACAATACAGTTATGAATACCCGTTATAACAATAATATTTCGAACGCATTAAATTTAAAATTAGGTATTAAACATAAGTTCAGTAAGAAAAGTTTTCCTTTCCTATTTAATTTCACAAACATATAAATTAAAATAAATATAATTGATAGTAAAATATTTTTTTTGTGATTAAAAGTTGCTAAGACTATCCTTTCCGATTGACCGATAATATCTATCAGATTACCAATATTCGTAATTTACTAGGGGAGACCCCTGCGTGCTCCGCACGCCAACCCCCGTTGGAACCTTCTAAAAACATGTTATGTTTTATTTATAATAAAGGTGTAGGAGGATTAATAAAACCTCTAAACTAAGGTGGTAAATCATGTTAAATGTTCAAATCAAATTATTTCGTATATTTTATAACAACAGTTATAATAAAGGGTAAAAGAACCAGTATGTCTCAGGTGTACACTTAATCAAAAACCTAACCAAAAAGTTACTCACTATCAATTACCGTATATTATTAATAAATAGGTCTACTATATGTCTTATTTAATTTTAATTAGGATGTAACATATTTTTTCTTATTTTTTAATTCCTTAACGTAAGTTTTTATTGGTTTGTGTGTGTTGAAACATGTGTTGGTTCAGTATAGGCCTAACTTAAAATATGATTTTGTACTAAAAGCTGGACATTCGAATCATTATATATTATCTGTTACTTAAAAATCATTATTTGCTTCCACGAAAGCAGCTGGATTAGTTTGGTTCTTATTATAAACAGCTGTTTTGTATAGAAATGTTTTTAAATTCGTTCCATGTTAATCTTGTGGATAAAACCCGACCTTTGAGATTAGCTCACGCCATTAAGGATAAGAATTTTTTACATCTAAAACCTTATTGCAAAACTTCGAAATGAGACGAATTTTTTGACAACTCAAACATTAAATTTGGTCCAGAAATAAGGGAGGAGGTTGTGTTCACAAAAATCTGCTTCACGTATTATATATAAACATAGGCACTCTTAGCTTACCTAATGCAGTTATTAGGACATTATTAATAATTGAAATTTCTTAACATGAAACAAAATTTTAATTTCTTTTATTTCTATTACAAATTTGTTGTTTAATGATCATTATATTAATTCATAAACATGGAAATTTGTAGTACCTTTTTTTAGTATTTTTTATAAAAGGAGAGTAATGAAGCTTTTAAATCATTCGAAAGGTACAGAAAACAAAACTTGTGTTATTGCCTAAGACAATTAAATTAATAAACTAGGTCTAACCTAAAATTGTATTTCTAAGTTGATTATCCGAATCAGCTGATTTATTTGTTATTTTATGTAGTTGGTTGCTATGGCAATGAAAATATCTATATCTTCTATACTTCTTATTATAAAGAGGTAAAGTTTGTTTGTTTGTTTGTGTGTTTGTTTGTTTGTATGTAGGGGGTAATTTCTGGCACTACTAAACGGATTGAAAAAACAGTTTTACTAATAAAAAGCTACACTATCCCTGAGTAACATAGGCTATAATTCATTTCGATAAAAACCTTTTTTTATTCCAATATTTGTAAATTTAGTCGGAAAAAACTCTTAGGTTAGGCCCAGAATGATAAATCAACACATGTATTTACATTTATTACCATAGCAACCAATCGATAACAGATAATATAGCTGTTAGCTCCAATATTTCCATTAACAGCTGATTTCAAAATTTGAAGCAATAATTGTTGTATTTCTAGCTTTTAGGTTAGGGTTTTTAGTGTAGACCTGAGCCTTGCTGGTTCTTTTAACCATTATTATAACTGCTGTTATAAAATATAAGAAATAATTTAATTTGAACATTTTACATTATTTACCATCTTAGTTTTGAGGTTATTATTAATCCTACACCTTTATCCTTATAAATAAAACTGAGAATCTGTGTGTGTGTGTGTGGGTCGCCGTACGGACAAATTATAGAGAGTTAAGCCATGAAATTTTCAGGAAATGTTCCTTAGGTAATGTAGTTTTGCACCTATGTCTTAGTTTTTTGTATTTCCTCTAGGGCTTTGACCCACGGGCACCCAAAAAAATGCAATGTTAATCTTATGGAGTGAAAAAGACGTAAAAATCAAAACATTTGTCTGCTATTAAACTAACACAGCTGTGGTATATACTGTTTATTTTAATTCACTGCCATCTAAATTAGACATATGGGTTAAACTGCAATTATTATAAATAAAACATAACATATATTTTTAGAAGGTACCATGTTAAACTGCAATTATTATAAATAAAACATAACATATATTTTTAGAAGGTACCATTGGGGGTTGGCGTGCGGAGCACGCAGGGGTCTCCCCTAGTTATAAATAAAACATAACATATGTTTTTAGAAGGTTAGATTGGGGGTTGGCGTGCGGAGCACGCAGGGGTCTCCCCTAGTAAATTATATTTTTGTAGGCCATGGGTTATATTTTTACTTTCACCACCCTATACGTAGTATATATGGAGAAAGTATTGTTTTCGTCCAAATTTTCGAATTTGAGTTTTTAGTGGAATTATCTGTTTTGGTGCTCCCTGAACCCCCAAAAAATGTTTAGTGGAATTATCTGTGTTGGTGCTCCCTGAACCCAAAAATATTTTTAGTGGAATTATTTGTTTTGGTGCTCCCTGAACCCGAAAAAGTGTTTTTTGGTGTTGTCTGTCCATGTGTCTGTGTGTCTGTAAGGATGTGTACAGAGCTGAAGACCATACCAACGGTCCGATTTTGATGAAATTTGGTATGTAGATGTAGTTCTGGAATATCTCCAGGCATTTTTTCATTTTTCATTTTTAAGGGGTTTTACCAATGTCCAAAAATGACCAAAAAACGAGAAAATTCAAAATTTCTCAAAAACGGCTCTAACGATTTTGATAAAAATTGGCTTATTTGTAGCCCTTAAGGCCAGGTTCTACCCATCGGCCATCTTGGATTCGTTGTCC
>JAGFPH010026785.1:0-10281 GCA_018207615.1 Philaenus spumarius
TTGTGTATTGAAGACAATCCCAATATGTGGAATGGCGTGCGAAGCACGCAATGCTTTGTGTATTGAAGACAATTCCAATATGTGGAATGGCGTGCGAAGCATGCAATGCTTTGTGTTATTGAAGATACTCCCAATATGCGGAATGGCGTGCGAACCATTTTGCAGCTATTCAGCATCGTCGTGAATAGACCTATTTCCCAAATTGTTGGTCGAAACCCTAAAATATCGGTCTATAAACTTAATTTTGGAAATTTGCTAAACTCACGTCAGCGGTTCAGCTGCGTGGTCGAATTATTTGGGACTGAGATCTCGTCTATACATCTAAATAAAATTGAAGTGTTTGTCTGCAATTTAGAAATAGGCCTACATCCTTTTTAGCGAATTTCCATAGGAAAAATGAGGTATTGCAGTGGCCCTCCGACCCTAGGTCGGGAGTAGCAAATGAGTACCGATCATGGTCCCCAGAACAAGGTTTGAATATATATGTGTTAGCACTCTAGTGGCCGCATTTTAAATCAGATTTGGTCCAAATTTGGTACACACATTGGTTGTCTACGACGCTCGGACGAGTTCGTTAGCCAAAAGAATCCAACAATCGGAAGCACGTTTTTCGACCGGAAGTAACTATTTTTTCAGATGTTTCCTACGAGCATGAATTTGTTTTTGAGTTTTTTCTTAATCTGTTAATGTGAATACAATGTATAGCTGTTTAATTAGCAATACCTCTGAAATGGACATTGTGCTGCCTCATTTCGTAAGTTGTGTTAAAAATGAACATTGTGCTACCTCATTTCGTAAGTTTTGTTAAAAAATGAACATTGTACTTCCTTATTTCGTAAGTTGTGTTAATTAAAAAGTTTACACTTCTTCCGCGTGGTCTTAAGCACACAATTACATTTTTTTAATTTTTTGTCTGTCTGTTTGCGGGCTAGTGCCAGGAATGGCTGAACCAATTTAGACGAAACTTTAATTTGCATGTAGACGACTTCAGATATTAATCCAGGCTAATTTTTATCCCGGAAATAATGGGATGAGTTTCGAATGGGTGAATTTTAAACATCCACGGAACTTCTCACAAGGTCGGGTTTGTAAGCAAAAACAATTTAGTCTTTACAAACTTTGATTGACCTACTTATATGTAATACTAGTGGACCCAGCAATGCTTCGCTATTGCTTGAATTAATTTAAATGGTAGTAAATTTATTCCATTTCATTACATTGACTTGAGTAATCGAATTGCAAAATAATTTTTATGCCACATAACAATATACTACACAAATTTAGATTTATACTTTGTAAACCTTTGTTTGATAATACAGTAAACCTTTTGTTTCCTTTTACCTAATCTAAAAAAAAACTGGTAGTTTTGAAGAATTGTAAAAAACCTGATTCTAAATTAGCCCAAATTGGTTGCAAATAAACGTGTTTTGGTTCATTGTAGGCCTAACCTAAAATTATGTTCAGTTTTTGATCCAAATCAGCTATTTTACATGTATAATATTATGTAACAACCAAAGATTGAATTGAAATATAGCAAGCATTTTTAGTTGATTTTTGTTTTTGTTTGCTTTAAGTTGGTCAATCTAAATTAAAAAAGCTGTTGGTTTTGAAGAATAATAAACTGATTATAAATGCTAAGTAAAGTTGCTATGGTAATGAAAGTAAACAAACATGTGTTACTAAGCATTTTATTAGAATAGATGTTTCGTCAGTTATGGTCTTGAGTTTATGGAAAAAAATGTTCAGTTTTGCCGAATTTTAAAATTTTCCGGGAAAATTTTAAAATTTTTCTTTTCATGAAAACCTAAATCCGACTTACGTACATTTTAAACAAAAAAAATAGCCAAATTAGTCCAGCCGTTCTCAAGTGATGCGCTTACCAACTTTGAATCAACTGTTGTATCTGTTATTTTATTTTATTGGTTGCTAAGGTAATGAATGTAAATACATTCAAATAACATGGCTGTGTTAGATCATCAGTCTAGGCCTAACCTAAAATTATTTTGGTGTTTAATTTTATTTATGTATTTTTCCTATATTTTAATAGATATTATGCTATTTGGGGCGCAGACAAATCCAACAAATCAAAGATTATAAAAATTGGTTCAGCCGTTCTTGATTTATAAGTGGTGTAACAAACCCGACTTTGTTTTATATATCGGGTGTCCCACGAAGAGGCCCCTATTTTTGAATTGATATGACAGACGTACAGAGCGCGCTACAGACTTGAAATTCTACAGTTGTGACTAACACATATGTAAAAGAAATACCCCTGAGTATCAGTTAATTCTGACTGATCCAAACAAAATAGCGGAAAAACAAAAAACAACAAAATCAGCAATCGTATTTTAAGGGTAAACCTACTTTTATTTAGAATAGGAACAGCTACAGCTGTTTAGACTATTTTAAATCTATCAGCTGACTGCGTGTATCCACAACAATGAACATATTTGGTAATAAACATTGGCATTTGTTATTAAGTTGTATTGTAAATTGTAAAGTGTCTTATGTACCATGCCGTTTTCAACTGAGCAAAAAGTGAAATGTTGTTCCTGGGCTATTGCCTTTGAAAATGATGATGAAGCAATAAGGTGTTTTAGGGAAAGGTACCCAGGTGTAGTTCCACCGTCAAGGAAATCTATTCGTAAGTGGAAGACTATCCTACTAGAAACGGAGTCAATACAAAAAAAAAATACCATAGATCCTCCAACATAGAAAATGAAGAAATCGTATGTGCTGCTTTCATGGAATCTCCAAATACGCCTAATTCAGTAAGAAAGGTGGAATCTGCTACAGGGATACCGAAGTCATCTGTCCAAAGGTATGCCAAAAAGAACAAAATCAAACATTATAAAACTCATTTAGTTCACGGACTGCTTGAAGATGATCCTGACAGACGATTGGAATTTTGTTCGAAAATAATTGAAAAGACTGACGTAGATAGCAAATGGCATGAAGGAATCGTGTTTTCAGATGAAGCGACATTTTATCGAACAGGAACTGTAAACAGGCATAATTGTCATTACTATAACACAAAAAATCCACATATCTTACAAGAAGAGAAATTAAAATCAGCAGGTATAAACAGTTTGGGCTGTTGTTACCAAGGATGGTGTTTTGTCGTATGACATATCCCGATAAACAATGACTGGAGAAAGGTATGCATCAGTTTTAAGCAATCACATAGTTCCTCATCTTTCTCAGCCTGAGATGAAAGACGTTTTTTTCCAACAGGATGTAGCTCCTCCGCATTATGCTAATGAGGCCAAAGCAGTTTTGGACCAAAATCTTCTTAACCGTTGGATAGGTCGTGGCAACAGCTTCATGGACTGACCCCCAAGGTCTCCAGACTTGACTTTTTGTGACTTTTTTCTGTGGGGCTTTTTGAAGGAGAAGGTTTATTGTCATAACATTGCGACAGACGATGAACTAATGAGGTTGATCGAAGAGGAACTGTTGTTGATACCTCGAGAGTTGTTCAGCAAAGCGTATGACTGTTTTCTATTTCGTTGTCATCAGTGCATTGCGATCGATGGACATCAGTTTGAATAAGGTTTATGGATCAAATAGATTTTATTTATTTATGAGTTACTTATATCTTTAATTCCCTAACGTTGTTTAGTGCTTAGTAACATCGTTAAAATTCAATAATTATGTTGTAACACTTAAGCAAATAAAACTACGTATTTTAACGAAAAGGTACTATTTCTTTGATATCCCGCCATTTTGTCCTACAGTGTCAGAATTAACTGATACTCAGGTGTATTTCTTTTACATATGTGTATGTTAGGACTGTTGAGTTTCAGGTTTGTAGAGTGTTCGGTGCATCTAATATATTAATTCAAAAATAGGGACCTCTTCGTGGGACACCCGGTATATATATACATACTTTGTTTCATTAATGGTTAGCGAATGACCGTTCTACGCATGTGCTTACTGCAATCACAATACAAGTGGCAGTGGCACTGCGGTTGTCAAGTTTAGTACACATTTCAACAAAGCAACCAACCGAGAGATAATTTCATGCAAATTAAATGTGTTCATTGAATCGTATTGGATTTGGCAGGCGGCCTACTGTTTGATATTGTGACACGTCGGGTCGGGTCGAGTCCTTGCTAGCTCCCACCTCGGGAGCACTGCACCGGATCAAATATTTTGTCTTCGCGCCCGTCCCTGTTAGGTTAGGTTTGTAGATCAGACCTTTGTCTCGTAGTTGTATTGGTCGTCCGTTTCATGGGCGCCCATACCCATGGGCAGAGGGGGGCCGCGGCCCCCCAATCTCCCAGGGAAAGGAAATTATGTAGGCTATATTATTATTTATAGTCAGGTATTTAAAAAAAAAGAGATTAGCACTAAAATATGTTTTAAATGTTATATGCCGTTTGATTTTACATATATAGTTATTTTATTTTTTACTAGGGGAAACCCCTACGTACTCCCCACGCCAACCCCGTTGGAACCTTCTATACACATAATCGTGTTATGATTTCTTTATAATAAAGGTGTAGGATTAATAATAACCCCAAAGCTAAGACGGTAAATAATGTTAAATGTACAAATCAAATTATTTCGTACATTTTATAACAGCAGTTATAGTAAAGGTTAAAAGAACCATTAAGATCTAGGCTTTAATAAAAACCTAAACTAAACGTTAAAAATACAAAGTTTGAAATTAGCTGTAAATGGAAGTATTAAAGCAAACAGCTGCTAACCGTTATTTTATTCAATTGTTGCTATTGTAATAAATGTTAATACATGTGTTAATTTATCGGCCTAGGCCTAACCTCAGAATTTTTTCCGACTAAATCTACAAATATTGAAATAAAAAAATGTTTTTATCGAAATAAATTATAGCCTCAGGGATAGGGTAGCTTTTTTAGTAAAACTATTTTTTTCAATGGGTTCAGTAGTTTCAGAGATTACCTTTAATTCTTTATAATATTAGTATAGACAAGAGTTTAAGCATGAGCTGCTGGGTCACTACTTGGAGCGGCCTCTAGGAGTGTCTTTGTATTCACTGACGGTGTAAAGGTACAGATTCAATGCTGTGAGGGTTAATATTTCACCTGAACAGCCAAATTGGCTTCACAAATTTTAAAAGTTTTTTTGGGGAGGTCAAAAATATCCCCGGACTCCTTTTGCCGAAGGAGGGGAGGGTACTCCTTAACACGTTCACTGCTACGCACATTTCGTATTTAGTACGCTAGGAGCTGCCTTTATTTTTTATACCTATTTACAGTCTAAATGGGTAGAAATTACTTTATTTTTTTATTATTTTTGAACCTTTCTAAGTAATAACCACTAATATTTTAAACCGGACCATATAGCATATTAGTAGGCCTATATGAGATAGGATATTAATATATAGCATAATAGTATATAAGATTGGATATTAATACATAGCATATTAAATCAACAGTAGGGTTCGAACCTAATCATGGATGAGTGTGAATTCAAGAGAGAGAGAAATGTGACAGTCTTATTTAGCTTGTTTGAGAATGTTGGGAACACAAGTGCCAACGATTTTGGTTTAGTCAATGATCGTTCAGAGCAAGCACGTGGATCCAGAGTTGAACTAAGAATCACAGCCATGCAAACATCTACATTCGTAACGGGTTTAACATCAAACTGTTGAGGTTTACTAGCCTAGGCCAGCATTCCTAAAATATTACACGCTCTTCTATTCGGAATAGTGAGAGGCTAAACTTATCAGAAATTAATTATGTAAATAGTTGTACGTGAAACATTTACGGCTGTAATAAGCATTTCAATTTTAAATTGGCGTAAAGAACAACTCGGATTCCCAATTGGTATTCATAGATTCAGAGAAGTCGCTATGGGGGGGGGGGGGGCATACCCCTTAATAATTTTAAAATCCAAAAAGTTGGGAAATTTGAAATTTTGAAAAAAGTTGGGTTATTGATATTGGGATTAAATTGCAAGCAAAAAACTCAAAAACTCCAACTTTGGGTTTTGGTTTCAAAAGTTTTTGTTGCTAATTGTTATCAACATACACAAATAACAAGAAAGTTACGATTTTCAATCCAAGCAAATCAAAATATTTCTGTAGCAAATAAACGCATCGTCTACTTTTAAATGATTTTCTGAGAAATTTAGTTCCATACATTGTATTGTATGCACTGCGCCAGACCAGTGTTTCCAGATTTTGAGGGTTTTCTCCAAAATAGGGAAATTTTCAAATTTGCAGGAAATATTGGGGAAAAGTATGGTTTTTTTTTAATAATGTGATGAGAATGTTGAAATTCTTGAACAAATTTATTTATTTAATCGCATTTGCGAGCAAAGCATCAGATACCTAAGTAAGTACTGACACCGTCTGTGAATTCTATTTTCTTTCCTACGCGTTTCAAAACTTATGAAGCGTCTTCATCAAACGTCAAGGAGTGCGGCCTTTGAAAATTTTTGTAATGCAATGTTTTTAGTGTTGTTACTGTTTTACTTTTTGCAGTCAAAAAATAGTTTTAAATTAAACATTATGATTACGTTGTAGAGCATTTTACTGCTCAGAGGTTGGCACCCATGCCTCAGTATAACGAGGAGGAGTATTGTAAATTTAAGGCGGTTTTTTTAGTATTTTTTACTTTCTCCCCCTATACCATAGTATATGGAGAAAGTATTGTATTCGTCAAAATTTTCGAGTTTGAGTTTTTGGTGGAAATATCCGTTTTGGGTCCCCCTGAACCTAAAAAAGTGGTTTTCGGAGTGATGTCTGTGTGTGTGTCTGTGTGTCTGTGTGTCTGTGTGTCTGTGTGGATGTTATCAGACCTAGAGCCTAAACCAGTCGTCCGATTTTGATGAAATTTGGTATGGAGGTACTAATCCACGGTATCTCCAGGCGTTTTTTTTCATTTTTGTGAATTTTTTATTAGGGACCTAAAGTGCTATAAACTGTAAAATTTTAATCAAAATCGTTCGAGCCGTTTTTGAGAAAAGTTGATTTTTCCATTATTTTATGGATTTTTATGGGAAAATGACTGTTAAAAATAAAAAAATCACAATAAATTGGTAATAGTATTTTTTTATGAAGTTTCTATAATGAGGGAGAAAGTATGTGTCAGTTTCCTGATACCGTTTATTTAACAAGGTGTTTGAAATTAAAAAATAGTTAAATACACGCATTTTAAGGTTAGGCTTAGACCATAGTAAAATATTTTGAAAAAAAATTTTGAGAAAATCTTGTCAACATTTGTATTACCATGTGTACCATTCACTTAAAAATTATTCGCATTTGCACAAGTAGGCCTACAGCGAGCACGTGAGTTGGCGTGCGGGACACGCAAGTGCCCTACCTACTTAATCATAAATTTCCGAATTAAAAACCACTTTTACTACGTACCGACGGAAATAAACGATTTAAATTTAGAACGGAGTTATCTACACAACTTTACGATTAGAATTAATAGTTCTGTCGAAGAGAACGGCTCAGCAATGGTTCTGCATCAAAGTAAACGATTGGTTACATTAGCTGAACGTGTCATTGTCAAGTGGTGTTCTCCTTGCACCATAACCGGGTAACATAAATAGAAGTGATCATGTTAATGCGAACTCGGAATCGTCCTTGAATCTCTGTACAGATATAAGAGCTGTAATTTAAAGTAATCGCTTGTGTAGGTGACGACACGTTGCTGGAACGGTTCTTTAATGAATCGGATTGTGTTTTTACCCGTTTACGCTGTCCGGTGGACAATGAGGTTTCTACGTGGAGTAGGAGGACAGCGGTAATACGATCGTGATTGATATTAAAAAAATAATACAAATAAACTAGAGGACTAGGGGCCTATGTTGACCACGGTATATAGAATACTAACGCTAGGGTTCACGCGCATCTGTTCTTGACGTCATCAGTGCCCACTGCTAAAGGAAATGAAAATCAGCTGTTTATTATTGATTGCAGTCGTATTAACATTGCAGTCGATTTTAGTATCGAAAACTTATATACTTTGTAAACAAAATCTTACAATACATTTTTAATATAGGCCTACAACAATTTAAATATTAAAAAAAAGATTTGGATTCACAATAAAATTCTCTATACAACTTATTATATTCATAAGCCAATACATAATTAAAATAAATGTCAAATAATACAAACTAAAAAAAAATATTGTTCACCATTTGTCGAATTTGAAATAGTAATTTGTATATAGGCCTAATCAGTAAAGGTATTAAAATTTGTTGTAACAATCTGATTTTTTTATATTATTAATATAGATGTGTTTTCTATATGTGGTTCAAATTTTATTAAAATCGGTTAAATATTTTTAAAGTTATTCAATTTTTACATAAGGCTCCATGAGAAGCTTATGGAGCTTATGAGAAACTGGGCACCGATGACGTCACGCGTTAGAATCCACGCGTGAACCCTACCGTTAGTATTCTATATACCGTGATGTTGACCAACATAAATCTCTCTCTCTCTATATATATATATATATATATATAGCCTTAATAAAGAGGCTTTGTTCTGAATGACTGACATAGAATCAACGTGGAGAAAAAACTACTTAAGATACAAATTCGAAAATTTAAAGGTCTTACGGGGTCATAGACGCACACCAAGAAAGGATTTTGCAAAATGTCTATTTTAAAGAGTAAAAGTAGCGAAAATTCGAATAAAACAGCTGTTCAGATCAAAAGCTTACCTATACATGTTTGGTTACATTCATTGCCATAGCAACCAACTTGGAAAATGTATAAACAGTTTATTATTCTACACAACCAACATATTATTTTAGGTTAGATTTACAAACAAAAACCAAAGTAAAATTCTTACTATAATATAATTAAATTGAAACGCCTCTTGTTAAAACAGCTGATTTGGATCGAAACATTAACATAATTTTAGGTTTTTAGGTTAGGCCTACAGCGAATCAAAACGCGTTTATTTGCAACCTATTTGGTAAATTTAAAATCAGGTAATTATTATTCACAACTAACAGTTCTTTTAGATCAGGTAAAAGCAAACAAAAGGTCAACGAATTAAATATTATGTTGTTTCCTTTAATTGGTTATATCCAAAATTGTTTGAAATGTTGATTATTGATTATTTAAATATTAATGATGAAATTACAACGCATGCCGTAGGGTAATTCGAATTATTGGGGTCGTGTCTATTTCGATCTCTGTCTTACATTAGCTACGCATAGGTCACCACTCAATCGTAATTTCAGTGAGAATATCAGAGTATACAATAATCTGTTTGCATTGGCTTCGTCATGGGCCGCCACCGGGTTTGGCGAGCGAAGCGAGCAGGGGTGGAGCACCTAGTCTGTGTATAAAGAAATAATATAGAATGGTTCGAGGCTAGGCTATAAATCAACTCTTCGGTAAAACTAAAGCTAAAAAGTAAACATAAATCTAGATGACTAGGCCTTTGTTGACTAACCTAAAAATATAAAGAGGAACTCTTACCTAGAATTGAGATTACCAAGATGTAAAAACAACTTGGTTACATTTGAAACTAATTTTACAACCAGAAAAAGTATGTATTGGGTGGGCTGTTTGAATGAACAGCCAGCCAAAAATATGACTTGCGCGATAAGATAATTATTTAGGTTATAGAAAACGGTAGAATTAGACGTAAGAATATCGAAAAACTCACAATTTAACTGGTTGTACATACCATCGTCTGCTAATCTACTCGCTTTGCGTATATTTTCTCTACGACTTGAGCAATTGTTTAAAAAATAATAAACATGGTGGAATTAGGCCTACATAATGGTGGTGGATATTTGTCAAATGAGCGGTCATTACCACGCATTGCTTTCACGAAAGAAAAATATTATATTATTACGAGGATTTTGCAAATCAAATACGAAAATTTATATACGTTTCTTATTATAAAAAGAGTGGAATGCAATTTATACAATTTGAAAGTTACTGTGTCAGCATAGATGGGCACAAAAAATATCGCATATGTGCCGTTAAGCAAGGTAAAATAAAATACACTAGGCCTAACCTAAAATTATGTTGCTAAGCCGGTTATCAAAATCAGATGTTTTATCTGTTATTAAATGCAGTTGGTTGCTATGGCAATGAATGTAAACATATTGTATTTTTTGTAGGTCATGGGTTTATAATTATTTTTCACACAATTTTTTCAAACAAAACGCTTCCAAAAATTAAATGAAACCATTTTGACAACATATTATTGCTTTGCCTCTCTTGCACGGGAAAATATTTAAAGAGAATTTTAAAAACAGGTTGTTTCCATTTCTTTCAAAATAAATTATCACTTATCTTTGTTTATTTTTTAATTCT
>JAGFPH010026786.1:0-10281 GCA_018207615.1 Philaenus spumarius
GACAGAGTTAGTTTTCTTGTGAAGCAGAGAAAACGCTGCTGGTCGGAAAGTGAACATTTTGGGCCACGAGCATTCCAGATAGAGAACTTTGGTAAATAGGTAGGTGAACATTTTGTCAGATATCCATCATTAAAGTGTTTAAGTTGTTTCTTTATTTAAATTGAAGTAGAAGCTCATTCAAGCCAGAATTATACAAACATAGCTATTTCTGTGAGTGTTTCGTCTTGGGTCAAATTGATTAATTAGGTTATAAAAATTGATTAGTGTTAAAGGAATCAGGTATTCATTGTAGTTTTGTTTGTAGAGAATATAATAAAGAATAGTCTAGCACTGAACCACTAGATGATAAATTGTAAAACGTACGGACTTGTTTGTTTTCTGTTATTATAATCCCCTGAACCTTAGTGATCCGTAATTTTTAACCCTGGGCAGTTGAACAGTTATTTCTACCCCTAGCACCATCTTGGTAGATATCATTAAAAATGTGTGAATTTTTACAATATTTGTTGATCACTACGTTCTTTACAGCCTAAAGTACAACTTACGCCTACAAACATAAAAATATATTTTGAATTATCACTATTTTAGGCTATTTTTTACTATTGCTATTTTAACAGAATATTAAAATCTAAGCTTCTGTTAATTTATTACGTATACATATATGCATTTATGTGTTATCAATCTAATGGGTGCATTTTACGTAAGATTTCGTCCAAATTTGGTACATACGTTTGTATACCAAGTCACTCGGACGGCAAATCACATATTTTTGTAATAGAATGAAAATTCTAAAAAAAAACTAAATTTAGAAAATTATGCTCCACTTTTTGTTTTACACGATCTTATAGCACTTCTTTTTCCCCGAAATCGATCAAAACATAAAATACCATAAACATATCCAGTTCAAATCTACCGGGGGGGATTTTATACGGTCCGGGGCCGTAAGGTAAGCGAAGCAGCGCGTGAGCAAGGGCTGGAGGCTGAGGTGCAAAAAATCCTACTAACGTTTATTGTATAACGTTTATATCGTATTTTAATATTACGAATTTAATATACTCTACTTAAAAGCCTCTTCTCTGGTAAAAAAGTAGACAAAATTTATAATCCTTTCGGAAAGCTACAACTTGACGCCCCATCCTCCAGGGCGAACATTCTTTGTCCATTTCGTTTAGGGAATTATAAAACGACCTTTTTTTCCTTAAGTTGTCACCAACAAATAAGATTAGATTTATCTGAGACACAGTGGAACTTTTCTTTTAACTGGAAGAGGCAACTCTTTTCACGATCGTTTTTACTCTAATTCTAATTTGTTCCAAATATTGGACATAAGTACGATAAAGTCAATTCTCGTAGAATTTAATTTATGTTTCATTTTTTATCGCTTAAGATCGTGTTTTAAATACCCGAAACCGCAGTCGTTGGAAAATTAAACATTCATAAAATATAATGACAGAAAGACACAACAAATGTCATATACATGCTGATTATACAGAGTGTTCCTAAAGTATCTTTAACCACCTTTATTATTTTTGTTATTGAAAATAATTTAACAAAAGTTTTTACATATCTTGTGTTGCTTAACAGGTAATTTTTTTTGACATATCTGACACTCAATGATTTTTTGGCTTAGGGGGGTAAGGGAGGTTAACAATTTTAAATATAAAGTTAGCCCATATACTACACCATTGAAAAGCATATTATAGGAGAAACAGAATGGCGCAAACTAGAGCTTAATATTATACTTCGTTTAATAACTTACTGTCTTATTGAACTAAGCTCCCCAAAATCATAGAGGGTCAGATAAGTCAACAAATTCTTCTTAAGCAACTCAAGGTACATACAAATTTTTGTTCGCTTATTTTCAATAATAAAAATAATGAGGGGGTTGAAGGGACTTTTGAACACTTTGCATATGACTATTATGTCGGTAATACTGTTATACTAAAACTAATACTATCATATCTTTGTTTTATCAGGACATAGGTTGTATATGCATTGGCTATATAAGGAGTCTGTTATGTTGTGTAAAAGCTACTGCAAATGCTAACCAAAGTATCGGTTTCAACGAATTATGAAGGACGAAGAAATTCACAACATTTGTAGCTTTGCATGCTTGCTGGAGTATTATTGTAAAATGTGTGTTTTATACTGAAATAAATAATACATGAAGTAGAAAATAGTTAATTCTTCATGAAGCAATATTTTCCCTTCTCTTGCGCCTGAATCTCTCGTTTCCCTAGAATACTTTTCATCTCTACAACGCTTTCGTACTACTTTGGTGCGTGTACATCACGCATGTGGATAGTTTATTATTCAGCTGTCAGCATAGTCCTCACCACCGAAGTTTTTTATCTGTCTTAATGAATAATTTGAATTAAGTTTGGGCTTATGCTAAACGGCTAAACCCAAAACGGAAAGATTTCAAACAAAAATTGAATATCTTACTTCGTTTTAAAGTAATGAACAATCAAAGCTCTGGGAAATAACATACAACCTACTTATTCCTAATATCAACAAATTAATTACTTGCTTTGATGTTATGATAACGATATCATTTTCCAGAACTTTGATTGCCCATTACTTGGAAAGGAAGCAAAAGAATAAGCTTTAGTTTGCGCCGTTCTGTTTCTCTTTTAATAAGCTTTTTTAATGGCGTATTGCATGACCTACATTTATATTTGAAACGTTTTACCCCCCTACCCCCCTCAACCTCCCAAAAATCATAAAGGTTCAGATATGTCAATTAATGTGTCCTGTTGTGCAACACAAGATAATATACAAAGTTTTGTTAACTTATTTTCAATAACAAAAATAATAAAGATGGTTAAAGGGACTCTCTGTATATTTGTTAAAATGAAGAAACAACTTCATAGAAACACATATGCAATCAATGAAACCCTTATTTTACTAGATATGCACCTTTTTTCCTAAATCATGTATATCTCTAATACAGCTAAACCTATTGAGTTGAAGTTGTGCATGTTCCACGTGAACATGACCTAGTAGGACAAAAATAATGAATTTTTTCCAATAATCTGTTTCAAAATGGAGGCCTTTTAAGTATTTTAAATGAGAGGAACTCAAAACAGTTTTTTTTTTTTTATAAAACGCCAAGGGTTAATTTAAATAAACTTGTCGGGTATTAAGGTTTATGAAATCGACTCGACAATATGCGTATTCAGTAGAGGAGTTAAGAAAAAAAGTTCGTCCTGGAGGGATCAAGCTTCAGACAACAAAGAGATAGATCGCGGTCGGAATCAGCCAGCAGACCACTCGGAGATAGGAAAGTTCGTCCTTTAGGAATCAGCCTTCAGACAACGAACGAGGTGACCCGGGATCAACAGACAGACCACAGAAGGAGGTAGTGAAAGGAGCAAAAAGAAAACGTGAGATAGGCAGTGTTATAATGGGATATGCAGATAGGGGGAGAGAGAGAGAGAAATACTGTATGTGGAAATGAGCAACAAAAGTATTTACAAATATGCAGGGTTATATATAGTGTAAACGTAAACAAGAGACAGTCTAATACAAAAAAGTTGTGTTTGTTAAACACAGTTATATACTATACAAACACCCCGGTGGGATTGTGAATTCAAGTTGCTAAAATTACAATTACTGGTAGAGGTTAATACTTTTTAGCCAATACGACACGCAATTGTGTGAGCGCTTGCTTAGCCTCAATTATTGCCACGTTAAGTACTTATTATTTTGTTCTGCAAGAAAGTTTCACAAATTCGTTACAGTTTTGAAATTATTATTCAAAATACATAATGGATAGACTTGTGACGTGGGTGAAGTCAGTTTATCTACACAATGTATCAAAGTTATTATAATAATACTGACATCAAATTTTAGAGTTTCGTTTCAAATAATATAATGAACCTATACTGTATTGTGCATTCGGATTTACTGTTGATAAACAACGCTATAACACGATGAGGACAAAACGTGCATTACAGTAAAATGTAAGCCAACAATGAAGCTTTGAGTCGTAAATTGTGTATTCTATTTTTGCAGTACAAAAAGTAAGAAATGGAAAATTATATTGTTGCTTTCTAAAATTGTATCCAAACAAAAATACAGTTCTGTTAACTTAAATTTTATCTTCTGTATTATATATATTTATATAATATATACAAATGAATATTGGTTTGCCTCCTATGTATTAATGAAAACAGTCGTCATTGAATCTGCATACCTTTGTATTTACGAGGGGATTACAATTAAAGAGATATAATTAATTTGCATTGCATGATTATGGTCCGAGTCACAGATAATTATCACTAATTATTTACCTTAAGTCCGTCTTGTGACTCCTTTTCGTTTAGTTTAAGACGACTTTTTTCGGAGCCGTAACTCCATCATCTGGTCATCCCTCTGTTTTTTAATGTTTTTAATGTTCGACGAACTCACCAGAGGGATGACCAGATGATGGAGTTACGGCTCCGAAACAAACCGTCTTAAACTAAACGACAAGGAGTCACAAGACGGACTTACGGTAAATAATTAGTAATATAATTAATGCTACTTTATTGCCTATCTCGCCCCTTCCACTCTCGTTGTTTTATTATATCGATGGCTAAAAGCACAATCATTGTATGTACACTATTTGGCCAAAATGAGATGTTTGAAACATTGTAAAGGTAGAGTACAGCTCCTTCTTCCTGCACAAACACGCCGGTATGTCCCTTCCAAATAATAATAATTGTGGTGGAGATTAAAATAACATCTCGATTTTGAACAAGTTAGCTTTTGTTGTTTTGACACACTTTTTGTGTGTCCTGTATGTCCTCAGTTTTCACTCACATCACATGTCTAAGCTGAATGATTGTGTGCACACTTATTTTATGTCAGGAATTACAACTTCTGATAACATTAAGACTATAACCAACAGCCAATTACATTATACGCACACATGCAGTATGCCCACAAGTCACTTAAACTACTTGTGCACAAATACAGATTGTCCCTAATGTAAATTATTTCATTAAAGTTGGCAGAACTAATAAAAATTACCTTTAAAAGTGTTGTTGTTGTCTAATACAATATTATCTAATGTATACATTTATAAGCCTTTTGAGTATTTAGAGGGTTTTCGAAATTTTTCCACCAAGATAGAAATTTTCGTTACGCGTTTTCCGAAAGTTTACATATATGACATACAATTATTGTGCTTTATAACCATCGATATACTGCAATACAAACCAATATCGGAACCGGACATGGGTTTTTTGTTTATTTAGTACTATTATGTAGTACTTATAACGTGAGATCAAATAACAAATGAGGATAATTCTTTAAAACGTATAAGACTTGTACTCAAATATCTTAATTTATATAACCCCAAAAAATTTTTAATAATGTGTAAAATTAAAACTATTGATTCCCAGAATGGAAATATAAAATTAAAACAAAATTGATTTGTTTTCCATATTAACCGTCCGACTCCCCTTAACATGACCAACGACAAAGCAGAATTTTTTTTACTCTCCCATCCAAAATTATATAATAACAAATGTATAACTCAAGGATCTGTTTACAAAACTTTTTTGAATTTTAAAATATACTTTATTAATTTTACAACCTTAGTTTACTATTATAGTTAACCATAATAGTAACTAAGCTGTTTTTTACTAAACTAAAATTATTTTACCGGTCAGTCAAGGGTGAAATTAGCTTTTCCATGTTGAAATCCGTAATCATAGACGCACTTATATATAATTTGTTGATTGCATTACTTAGTAGTTCCGTCCGAAGGACGACGTAAACAAGATGGATTGTAAAAACAAACATTTCCAACGTCTTCTAGCCTCAAAATATATCATCTAGACTACATTAGTTCTACAACTGTTTGAAAATACCTACACATGTTCATAGTGAGTAGGTATATTAAATTTAGTATTTTGTTAATACTGAATATGTATCGCACTGTCCCTATAATTGAGTTTAAATTCCAAGCAGCATAGTTAGGTATGCCTGGAAGAAGTTTGTTGTTTGTAAATGGTAGTTAATTTTAAATTATGTTTTTCTGGTAGTTAAATTAATTAATCTGACCTTGATATTTCAAGTTGGATTACTAGTTAATTACATACAAATTTATAAAATAATTAATTGTTTACATTTTCATGAGCTTATCACATTTTGTTCTGTTAGTATCGATATATAGGCCTAATGTTACTGGTTAAAACTCAATATTACAACAGTATATTTGAATTCCCAAGTGCGAACCTTTTTTTAATTCATGTTTTTTTTTTTAGTGGCTTATTTCAAAAACTTCAATTTAAGTACCTATTTTTGTTTTAATAATTTTGCTCAAACGAACGCCTTTACTTATTTATTTATTTCATTTGTAGCCATTCCGACTGTTATTATAAATTAATATAATTTTATAAAGTAGAGTCATCAGTAAAGAATCGTAATTTTCTTAAAAACTGCGGTCGTTTCGGCTATTCAGACATTATAAAATTGATTGCGTCACAGTGTGCTGATCAGAAATGATTTTAACACAAGTGCTTTGTTCTTGTATGTAAATGTTTGTGAATGCGTTGAATGTTTCGTCAAGTGTTTCATGTCAACTGAGACGTTGTATCAACATGTGGATAATATTGCATAGTTTTAACACGCGTTAATTATTATAAACAGTATGGAGCATTACAAGATATAATATATAAACATTACATTGCAAAGATGAAACTAATATAAAATTCTGTTCATAGATCCAAGTAACCAACCACAGATAAGGATAACATCACGGTTTACCAATGAGCATCCTCCTGTTTTGCATTATACATTTCCGCGGCAGTAGGATGTCGTGAATGTCTCGTTTTATTTAGTTGAGAAATTAACGTACTCTCGGCTAACAATGTGTTTAGCTGTAAGAACTACTATTGTTGGATCGTTCCTCTTTGGGTAAATACATCAGATTATAAGTTATTATTTACACTATTAATGAGCTCAAGTGTAAAATAATTGTCAGTTTAATTTGATACATATGAGAATACATATAACTTGAAAATGTTAATTTTATTGTGGTATAGAACTAATGAAGGCTAGTTTTATGTTTTCGAGTTAGAATTCGTTGAAAATATAAATCAAAACCACATTTACTTCGTTTTTCAAAAGACACTACTTAGACCTATAAATAATACACTATATCTAAACTGGCTATATTCCGTCAGGGAGTTTCATCATGGTAAATGTTCAGAGCATAAAATTAAATAGTATACTCAAAGAAATGAAATCAATATTGAAAAAAAAAAAAAATAAAAAAAATTTTAATCGTAGGCCGATTTAAATCTACAGTTTCAACTCCGAGTATTAAATCACCCATATTGTTGTTCATTTTAAAATTCGCTTAAATTTTCATCCACATTGGGGTTATTTTTATAAATTAAAAGAAGTTCAAAATTTCATGGTTTAAATAAATTAGCAAGATTCCAAACCAATATCCCAAGAACAGTCCTAGCCCATGCGCTGTACATACAAGCCATTAATCAGACTGACAGAACGAATCAGATGTCTGACAATAAACAACACTAAACTTAACCTGAAATTTGGATCATAACATTAAATGGTATTACAGCTGATGGACCTAGTATGTTAACCAATAAATCAAACTGTACAACATTGCGCATGCGCTATGCTCTTTTGTCACTCAAGGACTCTCGCTTTTTTAGGAGTTGATAAATGTATTGCTATGTTTCCCGTGTGTGTGGATACTTTTTGAGTTCTCTATATAAATGGAAATTTCACATAGTATGTCCTACAACGGTTAGTTTTTTTGTAAAAAATTCAAAACCAAATTTTAGAAACGGAACAGATATTTGGACCAATTAGGGATGCACATTATTTACTGTGTGTTAGTTTAATGTTAATGTTACTCGACTTCAATTTGGAATCTTTTCTTTAACTGTTTTACACCAAAAACTACGTCTAAAATCTGTATTTTTTTAATTTACTAGAGATGAAATAATTGTGTTCTATTACCTTCGAACGATAAGGCGTTTGTAGTTAAACCATAAACGTGAAGCGTGGGAGTTGAAAACATAAATTATTCTTGACAGGCCAGTACAGAAAACATAATGAAAAAGCTATAACTCATTGCTATATAATCGAATCGAAGCCGACTGAGTAACTTGTTTGTTGCATTCAAAACATATATATATATTGAACCGTCACTCACTTATTTTACCCAATTTATAAAATTAGATTTGGGGGGGGGGGGACCCCAAGTGCATATACAATTTGCCGTTGTATATCCCGTAACTGGCAAAGATTGGTCGAGAATTGTCAAACATGCCGAGGACGCACCATTTTCGAAACATTGACGATTTTTGTGAAAAAATAATGATGAATAAGCTACAAAATGGAAATCTGGTTTGAAATTAAATGTACAAATTACCAGCTCTCTAGTTTTAATGGCAGTATAATAATTAATGTTATTGTTTTAGGGTTGTTATCACATTTTCACCTCTTTATAAAACGTGGCAAAATGTAAATCTGGTTTATTTTGTATAAGTATCTTGTAAGAAATAAATGTACAATATTTCCAGCTCTCTAGTTTTAAGGGAAGTATTCATAATTAATTGTTATGGTTTTAGTGGTTGTTATTACATTCTCACCCCTTAGTAGCTCGCTTCAAAATGCAACTATGGTTTACGTTTTGTGTACATCTTGTAAGAAACAAATGTACCACTGCCCAGCTTTTTAGCCTTAATGGAAACGTAATAATACATATTTATTGTTTCAACCCTTAAATCAAAAGATTTACAGCCTATGTCTCATTTCAGGTCATGATCTATATGTAAACCAAATTGCATACAAATTCATCAAGTACGTTTTGCGTGATTGATAGTCAAACATCCAAACACACAAACAGATAAACATGCAAACTTTTACATTTATAATATTAATAGCATGTAAAACAAGCAAAGTCAATGCAAATGTTCGTGAATAATTGTTATTTGTGTTGGCTTGCTTGTAAATCTCAATTATGTATAAGATTAAATTCGAGTAATACAAATTATTTCAATAACTTTTAAGTTTAAAAAAGTAGCATGATGTTGTGTCGTAAACAGCAATACAGAAGTAAATGAATACAAACTAGTGCATTGAAAAGAATCGACCATCTTATGATTTGTGAATCAGTTGGTAATTAATTGTTGTCTCTTATAACACATTTTTCAAAGTGCTCCCGTAGATATAATAAAATAGATTAGCATGTTTGTGGTACCAAGTCACTATTATAATTAATAATAATAAGATTACCTTGTTAGGTCCGTCACGTGACTTCTAGTCGTTGTATTCTTCACGACATGTTTCGGAGCCGAAACTCCATTATCAAGTTAAAATCACTCCGAAGAGATCGTCGCACATTAAAATAAATAAAACATATACACACATACACACTTACATACCACAACAACACATAGATACAATATCGCGCTTGATACAAACTTAGGTGCGCAACCTATCATTGTCGGTTGAATACTGCCGGTATTGCGTTCAGGGATCTTAAAGATGTTTATCTATGTAAGTGTGTATGTGTGTATATGTTTTATTTATTTTAATGTGCGACGATCTCTTCGGAGTGATTTTAACTTGATAATGGAGTTTCGGCTCCGAAACATGTCGTGAAGAATACAACGACTAGAAGTCACGTGACGGACCTAACAAGGTAATCTTATTATTATTAATAAAATAGAGTTCGAACAAGCTTTTTGTTTGAGGAATCGGATTTTACATATCAAAGGTAAAACAGTAAAATCATTTCAACAAATTAAACTAGCAATTTAAGACATCGAATAAATCAAAATACGCTCGACTAAAATTTTTTATAAATTTAGCGTTCGCACTTACTGTGAGGGAAAACGGGACCCGCAGTAAGATTACTTTGTATGTCAAAGTCGAATGCAATTTTACGTAGTTTTGAAGAATGCTCAAGCACAATTAATTATTCTCAAAATAAAACAGGCTATTTAGGTTATTTCACACCGTCCATCATTTTATTTAAAAATCCAATAACAATAAATCAAACATATTTACCTGTACAAATGAAAGGTTCCCGAAAACACAAACAGTATAGCAGAGCTTTATTTAGATTTATTATGGCTATTTTAACACATTTTTTAATATAATCCTGAATATTTTTTTCAAAAATCAATAAACTTTCTATTTTAGCCCAATAAATTTACAATTTGACGTGAATTTGACTTTTAATACTGGAAATTTACAATACATTAAATTTTGTACTTCAATTTTGAAATATGTACTTACTGTTTT
>JAGFPH010026790.1:232-10279 GCA_018207615.1 Philaenus spumarius
GCCACCCTTTAGAGAAGAGTATATCCATGTTTTAACTTGCTAAATTGATTGTGACCTTCTACGGATCACTGTATTAAATTTTTATTAATTTATGACTCCTTTAAGATCATGTTTCAATATTGGTGCTATTTGGCAGCAGCAAGATTGCGGCTATTCGGCGCAGCGTGTATATAGGTCCCTTTTGGCTGCCATATATGTTTGGTATGGGTACATTTAGCTGCCGGCAGTGTTGTCAAGTCGAACAGGTGTATATCTCGACTATTCGGCTGCCGGTGTCAAACCTACATAAAAGGACATTTTAAGCAACTATCAATTTTTAAAAGTGTTTTTAATTATATTTTCTTAGAAATCTTTCATAATTTTCTGGGAAAAAAGTATTTCTGTATGGCTAAATGAACTTAGCTGTGTGCCTTTCTTTAATTTAAACTCCTTGTTTGAACTCCAAAGAAACCAGCTTGTATATCTTCACTCATAATGCCCTTCCTTTTTTTTACTTTCTCCCCCTATACCATAGTATATGGAGAAAGTATTGTATTCGTCAAAATTTTCGAGTTTGAGTTTTTGGTGGAAATATCCGTTTTGGGCCCCCCTGAACCTAAAAAAGTGGTTTTCGGAGTGATGTCTGTGTGTGTGTCTGTGTGTCTGTGTGCGTGTGGCAGGTGGTGTATACGAGGACATTGGGTTGAGTTTTCACCTTGTATCCGAGGACATTTTTGCATCCGAGGACATTTTTAGTGTCCTCGGATACAAATTTCATTAGATTCTTCTATAACTTCCCTTTTCAGGTTGCCTCATGCAAAAAACCCATTTCCTTTTAATGTCCTCAGATGCCTCCCTACGTCGAATCTGTAGTTCAGCGTTTGACCATTTGGCGCGCTGCAGTCGTGGCGAAAACACACCGTGTTTGTTCGACCACCTTTCTCGCAGTATCCGAGGTCGCCCGTTCGTCATTTTTAAACACACAAGTGCGTTATGAATATTATTTTGTATGCATTATCTGAGGACTGAATGCGTCTATTTACTTCTTCCTGCTTCCTGTTGTATCCATTATTGCCAAGTTGTATCCATTGCTGCCAAGTTTCTTCAATCTCTAAATAACCGATAGTGCGTCTGGAACGAGCTATGTTACCTAGTTAGCGTGTTTCGAGTGCGTTGTACACGGTGTATCTGAGGACATCACTTTAAGTTTAGTATTTTACTTTTACTTTTTTGACAATTACTGCACATGTTACGGGAACTAAACAAACTTACAAAGTAAACTAAAAATGTTACCATAAGTTTTACAAAACTTTCCAATAACTTTTTTCTGTATAATAAATTGGTATTATATTATTTATTCACCTTGTGTAATATTGAATTACTACATGTTCAGTTTAAAAGACTAGGGCAGCCATTTTCCTGGGTGTTCAAGAAACCTTTTAAGACTTTAAGATATGACTACTAGCTAGTATATAACGGCCTTCAGGCCTGGCCTGGCCCACCGGAACACCGGTGCGCCCCTTGGCTGGAAAATCTTTAGAAAAATAAAAGTGATGTATTGTATTAAATATTTTAATCTAATTAATTATTGCTACCATCAAAACCCTTCCTCGGCTTGGTTAGAGGAAAATATTGTTCTGCATGCCCACGTAGTACAGAAAATCTGCCAACTACCCTCATTTACTGGTGATGGTGATGCAATGAATATACAATTATTAAATCTCAGTTCCTGGGAAAACTGACCACTAACAAACGACCGACGAGCACCCTAGACTAGACGAAGATGGGCGGACATAATTTTAGCCATTAGCCTAGTTTATAAAAACACAAAATATGTTTCCAAAAAGGCAGAAAAAAAGCCTAATTTAAACTAAAATTAATATAATACGATTGTCGAAAAGGATATTTTAAATACCATTGACAACTATATGAGACCTCCTCAGAAATAAAAATTGTATTAGAGGTTTTAAATTTTTTAAATAACGAAGAACAAATCTTAATTTATACAAATCAGTTTATCATTACACGACCTCAAGAAAATCTAAATTGTTGGTGTAAGAAACAAAATGAACATTATTTACCTAAAATTTTATATTTTTTCCTGATAAAAATTTTGTGGCAGCACAGTTGTTACTTGGTTGACAGATAGAAAAGTGATAAACCTTCTAGTTTTCTTAAAAACACAGACATGCCGCTAATTGTAGTCATAAATCGTTAAGACTGTAATTTCCATAGGCAACTTACTTTGAGTAAACTAATCAACATCCGGATGAGTCTGCGAAATCCACTCGCCATCATTGATTCCTCGCTTACTTTACTGGGACCAAATGGTAACCGATTAGGACTTTCGTAGCTATAAATAAACAAATTATTGATTTTCTAAGTAATTTCTGGATATTGTTTTACAAATAGATATGATGTTAAGAGTGAAGATTTGAATAAAACTATGGGTATACTTACATTTTTATTTCATATATTTAAGCTTAAAAAGCCTAAAAAATCATGAATTTGCACAGATATTTCGGTACTAATCGGTTAACGGGGAGGCCACTCATTTAAAGACTGTTGGAAAGCTTACAATACTAAACAAATTTACTAAGTTCTAACAAATTCTGAAATATTATTGAAATTAGGCGGAAAGAACTGTTTTGGCGGGTAAAATGTCAATATATTTTAGAGCCTTATATTATTAAGGCAACGAAACATCGTAGAGAGAAAAACAAAATATCAAATTATTTGTCTATCAGTCGTCTATAATGATCAATCTACAAAATTCACAAAAGTATAAAATTATACAAAATTTTGTTTTTTTTAGTAAAATTTAAAACCAATTTTTCTCGCCCCTCCTTAAACCTACAACACACACTGTGCAATATTATTACTACAGATTTACTAAGTTCTAACAAATTCTGAGATATTATTGAAATTCGTTTAAAAATACGCTCATTAGGCCGAAATTACTGTTTTGGTGGGTAAAATGTCAATATATTTTATTTAAAGGTAAAATGTGATTGCTCACAACACATACTAAGCATACAACGTAGTGGAAAACCTAATATACTTTCTTTTGCTATATACTTAGCCTGTCATGTTTATGAGTGTGCCAGCACTGTTTTTTTTTTGTCTTCAAATTTGTAGGCTATTACTTTCAAAATAAATGGGGGGAGGGTGTAATTTAGCAAAGTTTTCGGGAAAATATTGAAAGCTGCATATTATATATAAGCAAATATAAAATAGTAAAATATCGATTTGTTGTACCTATATTTGGTACCTACAATTCATAGTAAAAGTTATAATATAATTCATAGTAAAATCATATTATTATGTCAATGAAAGCATCGTTTAAGAAGTATTTCACAATTGGATTACACCACAATGCCGAAAATGTTAATGAGTCATTACATAAAAGAAAAGTTAGAAGCCATTTAACTAAAGTAGCCTGATACACATTTTTAGGACAATACATAAATGTGAAAATTAGGTTGCTGACTTTTTACATTTTTATAATTTTTCTAACAATCTTCTTTTTCCTAATTAATGCATTTGAATTTGCAATGATTTTTTAAAATTATTTGTAGCCTATGGGGCGGAAACAAAAACGACTCCACGCCGGCCGGCGCAGCGGGAGTGGTCTGACAGTGTCAGCGGCGCGCATCGCCATGCCAGAATACATTACTGTTCCTTTCCTGGTATATGTAGTCACCGGTAGCCACCCCACCAAAATTCACGTCCGTGAGATTCCTTTCCTATTCCTGTCCAATTCCTTTCATGGTATGAATAACTGTACCTTATACGGTGTATTCAGTGGTAATTGTTAAGTGTTGCCACAGCAGCAAAAATGTCACATTACGTACTGTTTACTTACTTGTTAATAAAAATAAGTGGTAGAGCTCGTGCGTTTCTTCGTGAAGCCTGGATAGTGTAAGACGCGAAGAGGTGTGGGGAATCCCAGATCGGGAGGAGAAGTTTAAATCAAAGCTCAAGTGAACTATTAGTCTGACAAAAAATATTTGGGTATTATTGGTGGTGTTTAAACGGCAGTTTCTAAATTTCAAACTGATTATAAATCAAAGTTTCGTAAAATTGCTTCTTAATATAAATGATAACCTTACCATTAAAACAAATTACGTTTAATTTTATGAATACCACTCCTATGATTCTTCATTATACCGCTTATCTTTAAAAATAATTCTACACTCACTTTTAATTTATTAAATAATACGTTTAGTAATAATAGCACACACCTACAAATAAAAAACTCAATAAATTAATAATTAACCCCTCTAACTGCCAATGTTAAATATTTTGGAGATTTTGAAAGCATATTTCCTAAAAATTATAAAAAATAGTAATTGTATTCGAATCCAAAAGGTTCCATACCTTTTTTATAAAAAAAGTCCAAAGAATATATGTATAAAAAAAATCATTGGTGTAAATTGTAAAAGTTATTAGCTCAGGAATTAAAAGAATGTTCAATTGAAGAAAATAAAATCTAAAATCGAACTTCAAGTCTACATAAAAACCTTAAATGTTTGTAATTTTTTTCAAAATATACAAAAGTTTTGTAATTTAGTTGTAAATAAAAGTGTATAAAAATATAATATATCAATTTCTAAGCAAGCCAAGAAATACTAGGTTTAAGAATATTTCCCTACCAAAACACTCTCTAACCATTGGGCAGAGAAGCTACGTTTACTATGCAGTGAAGTATTTCAATGAACTGCCAAATGAGTTAAAATCGCTATCTTGTAGTGTAAATGTTTTAAAAAAGAAAATTAATAGGAAAATAAGTGGATTTAGCATAGATTAAATAAACTGAATGTGTATGAAAGAAAGTTTTTTTTTTTTAAATAAATTATTTGTCAAGTGAGATAATCTAGGTACACTTTATAATAAAAACAATATACATCAATTTCAATTAAACTATTATTATTGTTATATTATATTGTATTATTCTATTACTTACTATTATTGGGCGTGATTTCTAGCTCAATTTAATTTCTTCTTTTTTTTTATCTTTAATTTAGGGACCAACCTATGTACGGGCATTTGTGCCCCCTATAGGTCCTTTATGTATTTATACATGTAAAGGAATTATTGGTAATAAATAAATAAAATAAATAAAATAAATTTCAATTTTTTTTCACAAAACAATGTTAACAATTTAATGTTTCTACTACAAGACCACTAACAAAGGCACACATACAGTATAGTATTTTGAAAATGGAATTAAGAATATATACTTTACTCTCACTCACGCAACCCATACGGAAGATTGAAATTTTGTCCTATTCTAAAATATTGTATTTTCTAACGGTCAAACAAGTTCTGGGTGCTTTAGCTGACTGTAGAATAACTATATTTCATGAACAAAATCTAATAGCCTCCTAACACTAAAAATAAGGTTTAACTTATATCAATCGAGAGTATAGAATTTCCTCTTTACATCGATATAAAGAACTTTAAACAAATATCTCTGATTTTACATCATAATTATGTCAATTAAAAAATAGCTTATTTATTGGTAGAAAACTGTCTAATTTCAAGGGTTTCTAGAAATACTCCTATCTAAGAAAATATGAGAGTGACGAATGATTAGTTGGCAGTTTTAAAAAGTGCAAATATTGAAGAATCTAATGGTGTCCAGAAATTCTATTTAAAACAAGTTTGTCTGGATTTTATGATTCTTAGAAAAGAACGAAGTTGCGCGCTATTTCTGTTCGTTTTCTTGCGTACCGTGTGAATACAACTACAATCTTAATACGATGATTACGCATGTAAGTAAACGTTTTAGAAAACATTTGTAAATACAAAAATTGAAGTTTGAAACATTTACTTTCCAACGGTTCCTACTTTATTTAGATTGGATGATTTTTAGGTTGTCAAAGATTCAGAACAAGTGAGACTATTGTATTGAATGGTCTGCAATTGTGAGACTACTACATATAGTAGTCTGGCAGTTAAAGGGTTAAACTATATATTTACAACTCGTAAAATAAAATATTTGGCAACAAATTCACTACGGTATACGAGTAATCAAAATGTTTATAGAAATGCGCGTAACCGCGATGTTACTTGGTCGAGGTGACAGTGTAGACAGACCCTCCCCTCCTTGTGAGTATGCTCACGTACTCAACATTAAAGTTGAGTATGCAGGTTTGATGACATGGTGGAAAATGAATTGTGTTTTGTTTTTCATATTTCATAATACAACGTAACTAGATAAAGCCACAAACCAAGTTTCATCGGTACATGCTCATAAGTAAATGTTTATAATGTTTTACTTATTCTCCATAATGATAACATTTGGATTGAGTACGTAGGGTTGCTGCCACAGGGACCAAAAAAATGCGGGTATTTATGCAAATACAATAGACGACAACTAGATTAAGCCACATACCAACTTTCATCAGTCAGCATGTTATACAATTTTACTTATTCACCTTAAGAATAACATTAAAACTAAATCTGTAGGTTTGCTGACATGGGGACAGAAAAAATAGATATGTTTATGCAAATATCAATAGATCTCAACTAGATAAACCAGCATACCAAGTTTCATAAGTATGTGTTCAACATAAGCAAGATATCAAATTTGTACTTATTTACCATAAGAATAACATAGGATAACGTACTGTGTTTAGCACTTTCAATATCTCAGTAACCAATTGTTATAGAGCTACGATCAAAACACAAATTGTTTATTTTTTATATTTGAAATTATGGAGCAAATTAAAATTTGATTTCTAAACATTTTACATATGAAAAGTCAGAAAACCCATTTTTGGGGTACAAACACCCCTGCAAAACCCTCTGCCGGTAGTGCAATCTATCTGGGTTTCAAACTTAACCAATTAGATGCTACGTTACACAATTATACCAAATTTTATCAAGATCAGACCTATTTTACGAGAGTTGTTGTGCCTACGGCACACACACAAATACAGATATACATATGTACAATTTGTAACGAATTGTGTTTTTCGCATCTGGCGAACTCAAAACGATGGTCACGGGCTTAGATCTTACCATGCCAACTACGGTAATAGCTTCTTCCCTATAGAGGAAATTCGCTTAAACAATGACACAAATGTTTAGATTTAAAAAATTAAAGATACACTAAATTTACACTTCCTCCTAGGCTAATCCGTTCGTCTGCAATTCAGTTCAGAAATAACGTGAGCAGTACCGCGATTGAACAGATCGTGCAAGAGATTAAGAGAGTCTGTACTCTATTATGGGAAGGGGATGGCAAAAATCAGTCCACAAAACAAACTGCGAAAAAAATGAGCGACAACACAACTGTTGAACAATAGGGATTGACGGGAAGTGCAAATAAGGAGGGTACAATGGCCCTTGACGACCTTGAAGGTAGGGGCGAGGCACTGATAACACTTGCCGCACGACAACACTGATATTACTAATTCGGAAATCTGCGACGCATAATGCCTTGACACAATAAATAATAAAATGGGAAGATCTATTCATCGATATTAAATTATTGTCTCTAAAATGGGGGTTTTTAAAATAGTATAACAGAATTAATAATTTCTAGTTAAATACACTGTCCTCGTAAACACGTGAAAAATAATGGTCCTCGGATAACCATTTACACTAACATGTCCTCGTATACAAAACACACTGTCCTCGTGTGCATATTGAAATCTCATGGTCCTCGGATTTGCCCAAATTTGCCATGAAGCATCTGCATTAATTTATCTACCCCGTAACTCGACTTATACTCAAACAAAAATTCGTCCCCATGCATTTCTTACGGGAGTTTCAAATTTGCAGCATTGTCTTATGTTGTTTTTCATATATCTCCGGATTTACTATAGGTACGTAGTTAGTTTTGGTCTTGAAATACTCATTGAATTACAGGCTTTCATATGGAGTCTAAGGCCGAGGGCCAGTTGCCTAAAAACTTTGACGAGGGTAATTTGACAGCCAGAGGCTTGGCGGAGCGAGGGCCAGCCGGCTAGGGATCAGTGACCTGTTCTACTGTGCGGTGGGTGTGGGGGTGGAAAGGTTTTAATTATCGTTTATGTATTCCGATAACAGTATGATTATAATATTTATATAATTATAATATTTCGTCGTATTATCACTTTATGTAATTAGAATTAAAAAAAACTAGAGGACTTACCTAAACTGTTTAGTCACAGTATTTTGCCGATAACAGTATGATTATAATATTTGTATAATTATAATATTTCGTCGTATTATCACTTTATATAATTAGAATTAAAAAAAAACTAGAGGACTTACCTAAACTGTTTAGTCGCAGTATTTTGCCGATAACAGTATGATTATAATATTTGTATAATTATAATATTTCGTTGTATTATCACTTTATATAATTAGAATTAAAAAAAAAAACTAGATTACTTACCTAAACTGTTTAGTCACAGTATTTTGCCGATAACAGTATGATTATAATATTTGTATAATTATTAACCTTAAAAACTCTTCTATAGAAATTAGTTTAGAGTCGTACTCTATGCATTTAATCTTACCCCTCCCCTGAATCACTTCCGCTCTGGGGAGTCGACTGGCCCTCGGCCCTACCTGGCTGTTTTGACAGTTTATGACCCCCACGGCAAAAGATCGGCTGGCCCTCGCTCCGTTTTCCTTTCATATGAGATAGAGATCATTCAAATTTGTTGAGTTTAAGGCGAGTTATGGACCTCCAAACAACATAAATTTTCATTTTTCTAAATTTTGCCTTTAATTAAAGATTCATATCTCAAATTGTTAGTAAATTATATTATATATTTTAGCCTAAGAACCTTCATAGAAATACCGGTTTTCATTTAACTCATTGATTATTGAAATTAGACTAGTTTTAAGCAAACACACTATGGACAACCAACATAAAGTTAAATATTTTCACACTTTTCCCAAATTGTCTTTATAAAATCCATTCCTCCTTTTGTTAACCATACGTTTTTAACATATGTTCGTGGAAAATATGATTAAATATTCTTTCATACGTATAATTATTTTTGATTTAGAATTGATAGTGGAAACGTATTTATTTTATTTTTTATGTGCAATTAAATTTTATTTAGGCTTTCAAAAATGTTTATTATTTATCTGCCGAATTTCCATCATGAAACTATGAATTCGTAGTTGAGGTGATTATTAGTCTATTATTAATTTTGAGTTATTGCATTGTTTGTGTGTTCTCAAATCCAGTTGTATTTACTATGGATTTTGGTAGGAACACCAAATTTACTAAATGGAAGCGTAAACAACTCAAAGTGGAAACTGGAACGAAAACTGGGAAGCCTCAGACAGAGTCTAATGACTCAAGCAATTCTAAAACTTCGAAGAAAAGCTAATTCACCGTGTGTAATGATTTATTGAACGCTACTTTAAAAAATTTATATTTTTGACTATGGTGTTCATAATAAGGTCGACGCACAGCCAATATTGTTTGGAAAGAAGTATTGTAAAAGGCCAAAGACGAGTGTTTATTTTTATTTTTTTAAATACATTTTTACTATTTTTTTGTTATTAATTATTTTTGTATCACTGTATAAAAATGTATACTTCTCTGAGAGGCCTACTAATTTGACTAGAATATTATCACCATTATTAAGTTCAGTAATATTGTATTATTAATTTCAATGCTGCGGAGCAGCACAGGCCTCTAGTTTTACATTAAATTAGCACAATCTGCTAAATAAAGTGCAAATTACCACGTAAGGCAGTAAAGAGTTATCTAGCAATTCTACAAGAGAAGTAATAGAAAGATTTGTTACCTTTGGCTCCTTTACTGTAATTTGAATATGATTTGGCGGCTACTGTTAAATGGGCGCCTTAGTGTCCACCTAATTACAGATCCGGTTTCTGGTCTACCATTAATTAAAGCTTAATAAAGATTTTAAAACGTATCATATTGTATAAATTTGAATACCTTTCCCTTAGAAATTTGTTAGACTTGTTATGTGCACAAGTCTATTTGAAAAAAAAAATGACACCAATAAACAACAGAACGTGGTGTTTAATTACGCTCTGTGCAGGCATAGGTAGTAAGTACAATATTTGTCCTGTTGGGTGATG
>JAGFPH010026792.1:0-10279 GCA_018207615.1 Philaenus spumarius
GTCGCATGAAATTTGTTTTTGTGTTTATCTTAGCTTGTATAGTGTTAATAATATTAGTGCACTATATTTTAAGAATTCATAATGTTAACTTGAATTTGAGTTTCATTGCACCTTGAAACAAAACGTTTATAATGAAATAATTTTATTTTTGTGTTTGTTACCAGGCCCCTGTAAAAGGTCTTGACAACCCCTATGACCCACATAACTACGATGACATTTATGCTGATGAATACGGCGGCTACGGAAACGGTGGTGGTGGTGGAGGAGGTGGTGGTGGCGGCGGCGGTGGCGGTGGTGGTGGCGGCAGAATGATGGGTGGACCTCCAATGGGTCGTGACATGGGTCGTGGTCGACCACCATACCCTGGACCTCCAATGGGTGGTAGAGGGTAAGTTTTATAATATTGATCTCAAGAATTCCGGTACTCATGAAGATATCAAATTTAATTGCTTCCAATCTTTTCTGAAAAAGAGTTGATTGCCGATAATGTAATACAGTAGAGCGTCGAAAATCCGAACTAATTGGGACCGAGGGGGGTTTGGATTATCAATTTGTTCGGATTTTTGAAAACAACCAAGAAAATGCCATTTAAGCTAAAATATATGCCCCTACAAGTAGTAATGTAATTACAATACATTATGTAGTATGATTTACATATTATGATTTAGAAGAACCTGCACGTACACAGTAGGGCCAACATGATTACACTTGTAACTCTTAATTACAGTACTGTACATAACTAAAAGTTCACTTTTACATTAACACTTTCAGCTCCATGCGCATAAATTTGATGCACAGTTGTTTTTTAATTTAAATCTATGTGTATCAATATGATACACAGTTGAACTTACCAGTGGACCATGTGTATAGCATTGCCTCGCATGTAGGCCCATGTTCTAAGCTCTGTGTATAATTTTGATGCTCAGTTATCATAAAATTGAATGTAATGTCTGTTAGATCTGGTCCCTGGGTAAAGAGATCGGGCATTGGGTTCTAAAAAAACTTCACAGGTAGCAGTGCTGAAGTTTTTAAAAAGTGTCGCCGGAATACTACCCCCCGGAAAACTACCCCCCCAAGCAGGTTCCTACGTCATTTTGACGTCAGGGGGGGGGGGCAGTTTTCCGGTCCCGCCCCCCAAGTTTTGATGCGTTTTGTAAACTTTAATCCAACGAATAATTCTTAGATGCGGAATACTAACCCCCGGAAAACTACCCCTCCAGGTGAAACGTGACGTCACGAAATCTGCCAACTAACCAATATGGGAGCCGTTAGTTGGCAACTAACCTAACCTAACCTAACCTAACCTAACCTAACCTGACAAAATTACGTAGGAACCTGCTTGGGGGGGTAGTTTTCTGGGAGGTAGTATTCCGGCGACCCGCTTTTGCTAGGAGGGGTAGTATTCCAGTCGCGGACACGGCTCCCAAATTGGTTAGTTGGCAGATTTCGTGACGTCATGTTTCACCTGGGGGGGGGGGGGTAGTATTCCGCATCCCCTTTAAAAACTGCTGCATTTTGCACTATAGCCTGTTTTGAATGCAACCTCTAATAAATTAAGGAAGATCTTTATACGTAGACAACAGACAACTATGATCTTGTCTTGAGTGTATAACAAGTGTTTTGTTTGCTCACAACCTCAATACTAGAAAAACCCACCTTACGGCAATCTGAGGATATGCAATCCTAAAATAGTATGGTAGTGAAAAAAAGTTGGAAAGGGGAGGATTGATCGCCAATCAAAGTAGTACAAAAGCAATTGTAGGAAAATGGAAGGATAGGAGAACGTCTTATATTAAACAACTAAAACAATTAGTTGATGTTCCTACAAAATAAGGTATTTTCAGGGTTGTATTTTAGATAAAAACTTCTGCAGAGACCGTGTGTATCAATTTGATACATGGTTATAAATCTGTTTACAATATAGTATAAATATATTTTTTAGTACAGAACTACATTTTACCTCATTTTAAAGCATTCTAAGTAGACAAAATTTCCTGGGCCACTGTGAAATTTTTTCGAATAACAGACCTATCTAATGGTAAAAGTAGTCAAAACCAATCCTGGCGCTGGTGTACAGTACACTACTGTATGTACGACACACTGTTATAATGATTATTTATTGCTAGCGCTAAAGCAGCTTATTAGCGTGACTTACTGACATCCAGTCTGCTGTGAGGGCTTGTGAGAGCAGGTATTTAGAAGTGTTTAAAAAGAGGTAATAATGTCAAACTGCGATGAAGTTATTTTGTGAAATTTTTAACGACGCAATAATTGGAATTTGCGAAAACTAAATTTTTGCAAGGGCTGCCTCAGAACGAGTTTGGATTTTTGACGTTTCGGATTATTGACGTTCGGATTATCGACGCTCTACTTTATTTATAAAATGGCGTGATAATGCATTTAGTCAGAAAACAGTCAGAACTCTTAGAACAAAAGAAAGTTACAGATGTTTTTAAGTAGAGTTATTATCTATGAATTCTTAGTATTTCATTTTTTGTTTGTTTTTAGTTCATACATTTAGTTTTATGAGTGTTGGTTCAGTAATAAGCCATTCATTCATTTATAACCAACAAGTTTGTTTAAAATCTATAAATTTGTGGAAGTTTTGTAATTGATCTGGATGATGGTAGTTCTTCAGTAAATATTTGTAGTTTCAAAGTAATAATTTTGCTCCTTATTTCTATATTATTATTTTATCTTTCAGTGGTCCTCCACCACGTGGCGGCGGTGGATACGGTGGCGGAGGCGGTGGTGGTTTCGGAGGTAAGTTTGATTATTAAGTAACTATCTTGCTGCTCTTTGAAATCCTTTAAGCGCAAAGAAATATTCTACAACGAATAACTGTTTTTGAGAAAATTCTTCGTTGGAGAATAAGTTATTTCCACCTACTGGAAGTCTTATAGGCAATCTCACTTTGTTTGGCCTAGGTGAAATAACTATGTGTCGAATATTCAGTTCACTGACTATTCTGACAAAAAACTTTACTTTATACTTCCAGTAATTTATTTTTAATTTTAGCTCAGTAAGAACACAAGTTAATAATTTTACTTTTTGTAAACCTCTGAAGAGTGAGTACACTGGAACTAACCTTGTAAATTGCTTATTTGTGCTTGCAATTATTTTATGAAATTTCACTTTATCAATTCTTAATCTAAAATTCATAAACTATTGGGATATTTGAATACTAGGTGTTTTTGTAAATAATAACCTTTTATAAAACAAAATAAAATTTTAATAATTTCTTTTTTCTAATTTTAAACATAAAACAAAATTCTTGTATTTCATATTTTTCAAATAAAACCAAATAATAACTTTCTTCTCAATTAAAATAATAACTTTTTTAAACTATAAGGCAGAACTAATCTCTTAATTAATTATAATTTATTTTAATATTTTATTTCTCAATTTAATTTAATTTATACTTTAATGAAAATTTGAATTTACGATTTAATGAATTTACTTCTTTAATTAATTACAAATATTTCTTAATCTAACATCCTACGTAACCCAGTATTTAAAATAAATTTATTTGAATTTACTTCAGGCAATTTAATGGGGACTAACGTATTTTACGCTTCTACCGACCTTTTCACACTTGTCCAGGCGTCGCGACGTTGTGGTGAAATCCGCGAACGCTGTCTAGTGATGACAAGCTACAGATGTTCTGCGTGCTGATAGAGTTGTCTTGTGGGTGAAGGTGGAGTCCTGTAGGGTTGTCTGGATGTATGATGGATGTCTTCTTAAAGATGGATGTGGTGATGCCGTGTCTGCTATCCCGGTTCGTCTATTCCCTCGTAGCTACATTTGCATGTCCTGGTGGCCGCCTGGTGGTGTCCTGGAGTCCTGTCTGGAAGCTATACGAATCACTCCATGTATCAGCTGTCCTGTAGGCTATGTTTTTCTTCCAGAAATCCCAAGTTAGGCCAACTTGTATAGACTAAGTTGCCACTGACGTTCTTGTAGAGTTACTTCGATGTCTATTGCTGCATCCCAGATGATAACCGCTATGCCGTATCTTCTTACTTGTTATAAAAATTTAAAGTTTAACGAAGAAAATACTCAGCTTCTAGCACGCTAAAGTATTTTATAAAAAACAAGTATCTGCTCTCGATGCGTTAACTTACATCGCAGAAATAATAATCCATCCCGAGTTTCCCCGAGCAATCGTTTATATAACGTTTTTCGGCACTATTTCATTGCCAACCTAAGCTTTCTACCACTGTATTTCGAAAATGCTTTAAAATCCATTTTTTCGCCAATTTCAAACTACTAGTTTACGTAACTTTTCATCCTGAATTTTATTATAATTTTTTCATAATTTTGTAACATGATTTAGCCTTTGTTTTAATTAAGTTTCTATTGTTTCTTTGAGTACGCCCCTTTTCGTAAACTGGTCACCCTGTTCTCCTTCCATCAGTCTTGTCTTTGGACCTCCCCTCTACTGTCTTGCGTTCTTATCTGGCTTCCCTCAGTTTTGTGCTATGGAAATCCTTTTTCCATGTAACCCTTCCAGGTTTTATCCGATTTTCCTGAACTTGACATCATTTTCCTCAGCTCGTTGTTACCTTTCCACACGAACTCGAGTGACGTTCGTACGACTCCTGGTTCGCGTACACGACCCGCGCGCGTTTTTCCGCGGCGATTTTTCCCGGAAAAGTCTTAATTTTACACTTCTTTCGGTTTTTCTTTTTCCACTTTTCTTGCCCATTGGTTTTCATTCACTAGCCGGATTTTCATCTCATTTCTGCTTCTGGTTGTCTTGCTGTGGAGTTAGGGACTTCAACGATTTTTCACAAACTAGGGTTTTACTTTACTCCCGAAACATATTTCAAATACTGGATTATTTTTACATAACTACTTCGTTTGCATACTATTTACTATTTTGAATTGTTAAAAGTTTGAGTTTAAATTTTCCATTAGCTGTAAAGGTGCAAATTCTATCACCTTTTTCCTTTTATAAATTTTCTAGTTTTTCTTTTACATTATATTTTACATTTATCAATACTAAAACTTGTTTTAGTTAGAATTTAAAAAACTTTATTTTTAACCTACTTTTTTATCCTTTAAACTTTATGAATTACCATTAACTTTTTTATATGACAAAATTTCGCTAAAACTTATTTCACCTTTATTTTAGGCCTTTTCAAGAAAAGCCTAAAAAACCTTTTCTTTTTTAAATTAGAGGAATTTTGAAAATTTTCTCATTCTTTGAAAGCTCGTATCTTACGTAACTTTATGATTTTTTAATATCTAATCTTGCAGTAAATACACCCGCCGTTAGCGTAATGCATTTCCCGAAGATTTTTACTTTTTATTCAAATCTTGGATTTTGGCTTCCCGTAGGAATCTTTTAAGTAATTTTTATAAGTTCCCAATCCTTTTCAGACAGGCAGGGTCCAAAAGTTTAATTCTACCCGATAACAGACCGCCCGCGTATACATGCTGATCTCGTGACCTACATTTGGCTTTAACTCCCGGCAAGTCCATATTATTCAAACTTACAAAATTAATTGCAAATTTAAACTCAAGACCTACAACGAGTTTTGTCCGTTGTAAGCTACCCCTCTTAAGATATCTGGTTTGATCGGCTCCGCCAAAAACCCAAGATATTGAAACCTTTTAAATATAATATCATTCCTTTTTCATTTTCCTTATATCTTATTTCATTCTTATTCTATCTAGTTCTGCCTTCCTAATCTAACAATTTACATATCACACATTTATAATATTTTTATACATTTCATACTATACTTTCATTGTTCTTCTTATTCTCCATACTCTGAAATTACATTTACATAATATACCATGGTATACATTTCCTTTTGAAATGCTCACTGGATGAGTTCACTTCCACTGAAAACACATGTTTATATTGTACACTACTTATATAAATACAGGGACACATTTTAATTTGCCTGATAACAAACTAACAATATTCTACTGGGTTACGTTTTTATACTACTGTTATTTCCCCGCATTCATACTTCCCGAATTTTTATAATCCGCGTTTTATACGTTCTATATTATTTACCCTTTATGGTTTGACAATTTTTTCTTTATTTGCCTAAGTGGCTTCAACTATCATAATTGAGAGTTTTTTTTTTTTTTTTCTTTTTAAGTGTACTAAATAGTTTTCCTTTGCTTTTCCCTAGTATCCTCCTTTATATTTTTCCATTACAGTTTCCTTTCCTTAATTGATTCCTAGGTTATAGCTTACTTCCTTCCTTCCAGAATCTTAACTACTTAGACTCTCCTAACTAATTTTACGCATAATTACCTTTTTTCCAAGTAATATGCAACCCCTATATACCCCTTACTCGTGTATTAGGACATTCCAGGCTCCTGACTTGTTTGTAGGTTTCAATCAAACGTTTTATTCCTGGATCTGTATGCACAATTTACTTTAAACAACAAGCAATGCCTTTGCGTGTATTCGAAAAGTGCTTGGGCCTTACCCTGTACCTATCAATGAGTCGCGTTATTTATTTAGGCCTACTTCATTCATTGCAGCGTACTGTTCTCTCTCCCCACTGCCTGACCTTGATCTTGTTTCCGCTCAGCTGTTTTCAACCATCCCCTCCTGGCTAATTTGTTCTCTGCCCTTTACAAACTCATCGCACCGCTTGTGTTTACATTCAATCAAAATATTTACATTTGGGATTCCCCAGTATGGCTAATCACTTTATGCATTAGGCCTACCTTTTCTTCAAAACAATAATATTTACAGTGTTAATTTATTCTTGGATGACAACTTTACTTATTGAATATATGGTTTGAGATCTCGAACATCGTATTTTCCCTTTATTCTTCCTGTAACCCGGTCTTCTACAATATAGGTTTTATTTCCTACTCTTTCATTTATTCGGAAAGGTCCTGTGTATAAAAGAAACAGTTTTCTGGTCTCGCCTTTAAATTTACTCGCCATAATGCTAGTGTTCTGTGTTACTAACACTAAATCCCCTACATTGAAGTTTGTAAATCTGCGACCATGGTTTTGTTTAGCAGCTCGTTGGTTTCCGGCCCTTATGATCCTGGCCTGGCACTTCTGGTGTTTTTCGCGTACCGTTTCTCCTCCTGGATTTGGTTGTTCCCTCGGGAAGACTTCATCCCACACGTACCTCGCCTCCTGGCCAAACTGTATTTCCTGAGGGGTGTATCCTGTGGTGTCGTGCGGCGTTGTGTTTAGAACATCCTGTATATATTCTAGGTATTGTTTCCAATTTGCCTGTCGGTTGTAGCAATATGTTCTAAGCATTCGCACAATTTCTCGGTTCACCCTCTCCGCCAGATTTACTTGTGGATGTCTTATAGGGATTAGTACATGCCGAACTCTTTCTTCCTGGATCCACTCCTTCCAATTCCCTGAAGTAAACGCCTTGCCATAATCTGTTAGGATACTTTCGGGTTTGCCAACTTCTGCAAAGTACTGCCTCATTTTATCTATACTATTTTCGGTTGTAGGATTTCTTACTGTGTAAAGTTTTACATATTTAGAGAAAATATCCACTACCACTAATATATGTTGTACATTTCCTAAACCTCTTGGTAGTGGTCCTAAGAAATCAATCGCCACTACTCGGCCTATATTATTTGTTATGATTGGCCTACTTTGACCTATTAAATATTGGTTCGGGTATTTCGCTCTTTGACAAATATCGCACTTTCTAATCTCTTCCACAATTCGATTGTTCATATATTTAAAATGCCACCTATTTTTAATCATATTATATATCTTATTTCTTCCTGCGTGACCGTACGTTTCGTGCACGTGTTTTATGAATTCTTTTACCGCGTTCTCTGGTACTACAATTTTCAATATTCCATTTACAAATTTACATAATACATTATTTTCAATTCTATAATCTACTTTATTTACAATATCCTGTATTATTTCTAAGCATTCAGGGTTCGCCATCTGTCTGTTTCTCCAATCCTGTAATAACTGTGTAAAACCTGGATTCATCCTTATTTGTTGGATTCGCACTCTCCTTTGGTCTTCCTGTCCTACGCTGTTTTCGTTATTTATGGGAATTGGGTAATTACGATTCACAAAGATGTCTGTTGCATTAACCTTTAACTCATGAACGTAATTTTTACACAGTCCCGGCAATTCAGAAAAAACTGTATTATATTTTTCTATTAATTTCTGCAGTAGGCCTTCTTGTTGTTCCGTTAGTATAGTCCCATGACTATACTCCTTTGTCAAAGCTATCTTATTACATTTCTTCGTTGGAACCGCTACATGCCCTTTTGCTCGGTTTGCCGTCTCCCCTCCTTGTCTAAGACCACACAGCTGATCTTCAATTAGGCCTACTTTCTCTTTGAACCTAATGTGTTTCCTACTTAGTTTAGTCTTATTTACATCAGAAGTAGCAGTGTTTTTAAATCTAACTTTCGATATTTTTCCACGCATTCTAAACGGTAGATTTTGGTTACGCGTTTCTGCTCCTCCTACAGATATTAATTCTTTATAAGTTGGTTTATTGTTTTTATATTTTTTATTATTTTTATTATTCATCGAGTGGTCGGAAAAATTGCAGTGTAGTGTAGTGCTTGACTTCGCCTTATTTGGATTACAACGTTTACTAGAATATTCACAGTTATGGATACATTGACTGCGCCGCGACGCTTTGTTGGTAATTGGAATCTTTTCACCATTATACCTAACATTAATTGGAACATTAACCCTTTTTAATGCCCTATCACGCGGAATCTCGTCCTTGGCTTCTTTTGATAGCATCTTCGGTACGATATTTTGTTTGGCTTTCTGCCCCTTCCTTCGTTGAACTGACACCTCCCTCGATATCATCTTATTCAACCTCTCTTCGTTTTGTATCCTAACCTTATCGTTTTTCCTAGCTGTTGTCTCCGGCTTCCTGTCTTGACTGCTGCCGCACTTCCCTTCCATTACATCATTAATGCCTGTCTCACCTACTTCCGGTTCATTAACGATTTCAGCTTTGTTTACTAACTCGTTCATACTATTTTGATTAATCTTTACTTTATTTGTTTTGAGTGTAGTATTCGTTGCCTCGACTTCGTCGGATTTAATTACCTCCGATTTAATTAAATTGCTCTTTTTATTGGTTTTATAGTATCGGGAATTAATATTAAAACATTTTCCTTTTAACCGTGTTATTGCAACTTTTTTATCAATAAACGGGAGTTTAACATTTTCCTGACCTATTTTGAACATTGCAAATTTTTCTTGCATGTTTATTTTTGCCTGTAAACTATATAAAAGGTCACATCCCATAATTATTCTAGATTTTAGACCTTTTACTACCAAAAATTGTAAATCTACGCTTTTGTCAACCAGTTTAACTTCGATTAGGACTTGCTTGCTGATTTTTTGCACCTTTCCTTTTAATGCACCAATTATCTCTAAACACGCTACCGGTAGTTCTAAGATTTTGACATCTTCCGCCTTCAATTGCTCAAGGTAATCTTGCTGGATAACGCTTACTTCCGCTCCGGTGTCAATTTCCATGTAACTAGCATTCGTTCCAAGTTCTACGGGAATCGCGGGTATTTCTTCTAACGGTTTTTCTTCTATAACTGGTTCGTCTCTATTATCTAACAAGTCTTCCCTAATATTTACATTTAAACTACCTACTTGCGTAGGCTGACGTTCGCGCTCCTTTTCGACGATTTTTCCGCCTACTTCAGGTTCGATTCCACTATAAGGAGTAACTTTTTTATTTCCTAATTTTTCGGTGTTTACACGCGTATTTAATTTTTTAGTATTATTTTTTTGTTTTTTTGTTTTTTCATCGGCCCTGTCATTCCGAAAAAATCCATCCTTTGTCAGAACCTCATTTCTTAGTTTTTCGGCTTCTGGTTAGGATTTGAGTTGGAAGGACGTGGTTTATTGGAGTTTGGGTGATTAGAGTTACTTGGGTTTTGAGCATAGGATCTGTGGATTGGTGGGTTACTCCGAGGTGTGAAATTATGCCTGTTTTCCGTTTCCTGAGCGTCCTGGGGTCTACTTCGCCGATTTTCCTCAATCATGTCTACATTATTTAAGAACTCTATCGCGTCTTGAATGGTTTCGCTAGGTTTACCTATGCTGGCTAGTCTTATTTGCTCGCTGAAATGTTGCATCACCGTGAATACAAGGAAACCTTCAGGTAGGGGGGGTTCTAAATCTCGCGCTTTGTTTACTACCATACAGAAATATTCGGTTCTGCTAGCGTTTCCCCTTTCTACATACCTATTATTTTCTATATAATTCCTGACCGCTTTTTGTTTTTGGAGCGACCAGTAATTACTCAAAAAA
>JAGFPH010026793.1:0-10278 GCA_018207615.1 Philaenus spumarius
GTATCTAAAGCAGTTTTCACTTCTGTCGGCACTCCCCCGAGTGCCATTTTTTTTTTTTAAATGCTTTTGATTTATTATGTAATTGACATTTTGTAAGTACAAAGTTTGATTTTTTTTCGTAACACAATAAAAAATTTACAATGAAAAATAATTTGCAAGCCGGATCCGAAATTTTATAAAGAATATTCAGTTTTTTTTTTCAACGCTCAATTACAAAAGATAGACTTATAAAATTTTTTTAAATGAGGCAATGTCAAAGCGTTCAGATGCAAGAAATTGCACTATTTAGATCGGGATACAGTGAGAAGCGGTTGTTATTTCGTTTAATTTTTATCATAAAATTGTTTGCAAGGTCTCATTTTAAGCAGTCACAATACACATCCTTCTTGCAATTTACATTTTTTTAAATTTCTTTCATTTGTCAAGTAACTGACATTTTGTAAGTACAAAGTTTGATTTTTTTCCCTAACACAATAAAAAATTAATAATGAAAAATAATTTGCAAGCAGGATCAGAAATTTTATAAAGAACTAGCTGACCCGTACGGCGTTTCCCGTGGTGGTTGGTATTTTCAGTCTTTTTAACGTAATTGTATTCTTTTTAAGTGTTCAGTCAGTGAGTGGTATTTGGCTTTTATATATCTTAAATAATTAGCCCAATAATTGGTGTTTTAGTTCATTGTAGGCCTAACCTAAAATTATATTCAGTTTTTGATCCAAATCAGTTCTTGATCAAAATCAGCTGTTTTAAGCTTTTCATACGAACAGCTGTTTTTTGTGCCCATGATAAAATCAAAAGAAATCTTTCTTCTTCTTCCTTAAGATCGACCTTCCATAAGATTAACATTGAAACTTTGAGGGCCACTGGGGTGTAGCCCTAATGTCCTAAGACTTCGGTAAATGGCCTAAAACCTTCCCAGGGTTAACCTGTGTTACTATGCAAAATTTCAAAGCAATCGGATGGACGGTTTGGTAACGCATAAAGAACAAACATACAAACAGACAAACGTACAAACAGACAAACGTACAGACGGACATACTACATTGAATGTTATATATATAGATATTCAGTTTTTTTTTCAACACGCAATTACAAAAGATAGACTTATAAAATGGTTTGAAATGAGGCAATGTCAAAGCGTTCAGCTGCAAGAAATTGCACTGCTTAGATAGGGATACAGTGATACCGGAAGTGCGTTTCCTGGAGCAGATCCTTAAGGTGTGGCTACACTTTCGGATTCGGTCAGGTTCTTCCGGTCCGGTCCGCACTGAATTTTATGTGAGGTGACTAGAGTTATACGACAATTCGGAAGGATGCGCGCGATTTCTGCCTACACCGACGTCATTCCGAGTATAGACATGGACGAGCAATATTTTTATGGCAAGCTCTAGTAGTTCAGATTAAGAATTCCTTCTCCTGAAGCTACAATTTGAGGAGAACGCAAGACGATCAACACGGGTACATAAAGTTATTTGTAATCTCTCACAAGTAAAATAAGAGCTTCGTCATCCATCACAATTACATTTAATTAAAACATGCATCCTCACAATAGATAACTACGACCATGGTACAGTATGAATTAAATAACTATGGCGCACTAGAGTACTCCACGTGGTAGTCACGTGATATCGAAAGAGTCGAGCACTCGCGGAATCAACCGAGGCACTGCCGAATTTCGGAAAGGGTGGCTACACTTGTCAGATCCTCTCCGGTCCGCTCCTCTTACTTTCGTCATAATGAGCCAGAGAGAGAGAGCCAGGGAGGAGAGGACCGGACCGAACGAGTGTAGCCGCTTCCATTTAAAAACATGAGAAGCATTGTTCCGGATCGAATCCGACAATTGTAAGCCGTACGTTTAGTGTCAACTAATTTCACACCTAAAGAATCTAAGCAAAATACTGTTTTCAAATTTTACCTCCCCAAATGTTTAGGAGTTACGTTCATCTTGAGCTCAAATAGAATTTCTTGTTTTTCATAAAATATGCTAACGCCAAATCACTTAAACAATACAAGTCCAATGCGTCAAAAATGCACTTGATTCTTAAGGAATCTCAACCAAATCCAATACAGTAGTATATTGAAGTTAATTTATTTGTTCAAGTTTGTAGTGTATAAAATAAACAATTTCAAACTTTCTACATCTCTTCAATCTGTTTCGTTGTCAGCGATGTATTTCCAAGATTGAAACTGTAATTGAAAATAAATCAAACACCGGACCTTTTAACAATGCTTTTCTATTGTTAACTTGGTTATTCAACAAGAGAATGAGTATAATTTCACAAGAGAACACTCCTAAAACACTGTTTAGTTGAACCCTAGAAGCGGCAATGTTAATTGAAATGGATTTTTTAGCGTTTGCAAGTATTTTTTTTCAAAAATTCGCCAAATATCCCAAGTTGTATCCCAATTTAAAAGTGCTCCATAGCATTATTGTAGAGAAAGGTTAAACAAATTTATATATTTCAGTAAAAAATGTATTGCTGTAAAATTTAAAGTTATTAGCTCAAGAAACAAAAAAAAATATTCTAGTTCAACTTTAGGCCTACATAACATTTTTTGTGATTTTTTTTCAAAATTTACAAAAGTTTTATAATTTAGTTGTAATAGAATTGTAGGAAAATATATATCAATTTCCAATTTCTAATTTTGAAAACACCAGTTTTTATGTTCCTACTACAAGACTGCTAACAAAACTATGTAAAATTTGAAACGTAATTTAGGAATATATGCTTTGGCCAAAAATGAAATATTATAAAAAAGTTTAGAGAATAAACCAAAGAATTGAACTGTATAATTATAAATAATTATTTCATAAACGTAGATATTTAACTTAGTTTTACTTGAATCACAAAATTAGATCAAACGATGAAACCACTCACTTGCCAAGTCTATATAATATCCTATGTGACTTGACCATTATTGGAACTAGCGTGGGAACGGCGAGTTTTGAATTCAACAAAAGTATGTATTTCACAGGACTGTAAGAATAAAACCGTTACTGTAAAAAATGTGGATTAGTTTACACGAAACGAAGGGTCGAAGTTTTCCTTACAAATCGATATAACATATCAATACAAATATATTGAATTGTAACAGATATCTCGAAAGAAAAATGTGCTTTTTCATGGTTGAAAACTGTCCAATTGCAAGGGTTTACTGAAAACTCTATATTTTTGCAACTATAAGACTGACGTCTGATTGGAAGGCAGTTTTAGAAATTTTAAATCTTGACGAATTCAAAAGTGTCTTTATATTATTTCCAAAACAGTTCTGGCGAGCGATAATTGTCGTATTTGTGTAATTTCCTGTTGCTCTCTGGCGCGGCATCAATCGATTTAGAAAACTACAATTTTAAAACGATGATTACGTTTTTATAAATTTTAAAATACAAAAATGAAAGTTTGAAATCTTTTATTTCTAATTTTTTTTTTTTGTTTTATTGAGATTGGATGATTTTAGTGAGTGAAATAAATATTCGATACAAAATAAGACGTTAGAAATCTACCGCTTGCAGGGTTAATGGTATTAATTATTATACTGAATTTTCAAGAACGTCTTAATATAATATATATGACATAATTTAAGCTACTTACGTCTTAAACAGAGACTTCTGAACAAAGAAATAAGTAGCTTAAATTATATTATAATTTAAAGTTCTCCAGTAGGGCGAAGAATATAATATATTCTTTTTATATTATATTTATATTATAAAATAAAAAATGTGTATGGTCCAAGAAAAGAATAATGAGGTGCCAAATACAAAGTGTTCAAAGAGGAATCTTTTGCTTTTCAACCCAAGTTAAACTACTAATCCATTCTTATTAACCAATGGAGAGACAGTTCCGGTAACCTGTTTTATTCAATTTTCCAGGTTAAAACCCATACAAAACCTAGTAATTAATTCTTTACTTTTTGGACCAGTATTTTTAGTAGGGTTTAATTCACCCTAAGGAGAATAAATCACGTTCATAAATTATTCCAGAAGCCAGCTCTCTAAAAATGCGTTTTCGGTTTTATGTTTACATAAGTCATACAATTTTCATAATTTGTATGGATAATTGTGCAGATTAGGATCACTATGTAAATTGTGTATCTATACAAATTATACTCTAAAAGTACACATTATACTGAGACTAAAAACATAAACTATTAGTGACAGACAAATATCATAGAAATTACGAGATAAAAAATACTCCCACAAATAAAAAATTCGGTAATTTTCGCCAAGATTTCACTAAAGAAAATAAACTAAACACTTTACTGACACCGGAAAGGTAAATAATACGATTTTAAACGTAATAGAGACTTAAAATTATAGAAAATATACGTGAAAATAACTAACATGTAATAAAAAAAAACAGCACTGAGACCAATAAAACGACGTTCGATAGAAACGCATTGAAAACAAACACGAACGTAGACAACGCTTAGAAGAAGAACTTTCTTACTAAATTGAATTACAATTATTTGAAATCTGGATATAAACATATCATGAGCAATGAGCATACGTAAGATATATTGAACTGTTTGCAAACATGAGACCTGTGTTTGGTGTTGGGATTATCTTAATTCATAGCGATACAGGCCAATCGAACCCATCAAGTCCCGTTCTGTCTATAATAACTGCATTAGAGCATAGAGGCCAAAATAATTTAGTGAACAAGCACAGTTCCTAAATGATTTAAATCGTCTTTGCAGTGCCTATATTTCCCATGTAAAAAATGTATTTTAGATACCATTAAAACATATCTACCAACATTAGAGAGCTTAAATTTAATACACAGTTACATTAGACCTTTTTGAAAATTTTAAAACAATTTTTAGTAAAATTTTCAAATAAATCATTTTGTACTAAGATTTTTGTTTGTAAAACGTAGGAAAAATTTAGTTTTTCACTATAAATTTTTTTGCATTTTGTAAATGTTTAACCTACAAAACAGGTTGACTTTGATGGTTAAACAGTAATTTACCTCTTTTGAAAAATCAATACAGAGAATGCCAAAGAAACCATGCAGATTTTTTAGTTCCAAAACCTAATTCGACTGCTTATATTAAGTTTTATACATTTGTTGTGCCTAGAACGTTTAACTTAATTCCAAGAAACAAGAAAAGTGCAACACTTAATATACCTTAAATCTTATGAAAGCTTGTTTGTTAAACATGGATAATGTAGAGCATTTTAATGAGTATTTTAGAAGTAATATTTGTGTATATATACAGACTTCTTTCATTAGAAATATTATTTTAATTATTTTATTGATTATAAAAATTTGTTTCAAATGCAAAAAGACAATGAATTTTTGGATATTTGATTATAAATTTACCTTTTTAAGTGAGAGTGGATGGATGAGGATAGGTTTTTTGTGAATCTAAAAATGCAAATACTAAATGTCATCTACTTCTGTATATGTAATAAGTACATGCACATTACGTGACAAATTTGTTTACAAAAATGGCCTACAACTTTCAACACTATCCGCGATTTCTTTTCCTTTCTATTGTTTAAGAAGAGTTGTAACCTCATCACAGGATTTTCGATTTAGCATTTGAGGGTTTCTAGTGGTGGTTATAGGGTTTGGAAGTGTTTCTTATTTAGTTTGTAAAGAATATATAAAGGACAATGTATTTATCACATTAGTTATTATATTATTTTAAATTTATTTTACTATTGTTTAGAGATTTTTATGTTTTTATAAGGAGCCTATAAATATGAAATATGATCTTGTTTTTTCTTTAAACTACCAACTGAAATTAATAAATAAATAATAAAACAACAGTAAACAAATTCAGCTTGATAGCTCAAGACGTTTATTATAAAAGTGTATCTCTGTATAAGAAAATTAGATTTTTCGGTAGAGCCAAAAACCAGCAAAACTCCTGTCGATCACATTTTAATACATTCCGGCACCAAACTGAACAGTTTTTCTTCCTTTCTTTGTTTTTCTTTTTAGATTTAAACAACAAAGTTTATTTAAAATTTCAATTTAAAACGCAAATTGTTTAATGTATCAATGTAGATAGCTGAGTAAATTAAATTCCTCCTCCATTATTAAAGTTATTCAGAAGAACGTTTGCATAAAGACGACCAGTATGAAATATGTGTAACTTTATAACTAGAAAATCAAAATAAATATGTTGAACACCAAATTACTTGACAAAGTAAAGACTTATCGACGATATGTTACGAGCTATACCAACACATATAAAAATTGAACATTTCAACACACTTTTTAGTTTAAAATTTTTATTTAAATATAAAATTATTGATAAAATATCAACGAATTCACACATTTGCAAAATTTTTAAAAGTATAACGGATTTAGACTTTATCGATTAATACTGTTTCAACAATTCTTATAACATGCCTGTAAAACACACTGTTGAGTTGAGCGAACGAAGGGATGGTAGAAATTTTATTTTCTTGCTAGTAATTCAAATTTTTTAAAGGACTAAATTTAAGGTATCACAAGTTATGTACGTCTATTAAAATATTACAGTTGGGGGGAGGTGTGAAGAGAAAGAAGTTTTGGGAACTGTCTTGAGATCAGATTTTACATATCATCACGTCTTTTAAACCCGTTTTCATTCACTTGATCTGTTATCGAATCATTACTCGAATATAAGTTTTGCATGTTTTTCAAGTCCAATAATAATGTTGTTTACAAATACCAATAATATAAACTTGTGTCATGAAATGGCATGATACACTGTTATGTTGTCAACACTGGATAACCTTAATTTAGCTAGATACTTTTGGCTAACGTTCTACGTGCGTTTGAGCTCACGCTAACGTGCATGATTTGAAATGGAAAAGGTGAAATAGTTGAGGTGGTGTGTTCTCAAAAAATCATGCAGTCTACCTTACATCCTCCATTTCATCACTTTCTTAATTCGATGTTTAGTTTATTTGTGAAATATTTATTCCATTTCCAAATTTAAAATGTGCGATGAAAATGTTTACCCCAATAATGAAACATAATACAGTTCCTATAATTTCAAAACATTGTCAGTTATTTTTATTATAATTACTTGTTCGGACATTTGCCATCATTTGTGTGTTAAATTATCAAACACGACGTTTCGGGAATACAAATCAATTCCCGTTCTCAAGTGACTAAAACTAACGGTACATACCTTTTACCAGTAGAATCACCACGTGGTGTTATAATCCGTTCCCGTGCGAAACAGTTGAACTATATGAAACAATAGGGAACTACCCCTTCCTGTTTGTCACGCCTTAATACTCTGGCCAGTCGTCAGTCTCACTCCAACTTGTCATCTAGACGCTTGCCATCAATTGCGTGTGCTTAGTGTTTGAATTGTGTTTTGTCTGTGGTTGGTGTGTTTGACTTATCAGTCTTAGCTCTGAGATGTATCACGTAGATATTTAAGGTTAGTAGTAATTGTAGTTTTAATTTGTAGTTTTACTTTGTTCACTCTTACATAGGCCTAGTTGCCTGGGTTTATGTACCGTTAGTTTTAGTCACTTGAAAACGGGAATTGATTTGTATTCTCGAAACGTCGAGTTTGATAATTTAACACACAAATGATGGCAAATGTCCGAACAAGTAATTATAATAAAATTCAACATCCATCATTAACTAACAATAACTTCAAACAGAGAATTGTCAGTTAATACAAACACTCCGTGCTAAGATACAAACATCGTACTAATATACAGATTCTTCACAACGAGTTCTAAAATTTCATTCACAATCCAAACACCCATCAGAAAATCTTCTTTATTTCATAAAACAAATTATTATACTGACAGTACATAAATAATCTAATAAATATAGTGACCTAGACGGTCATGTTTATCTATAAATTCGTCACTTCTCCCAACAAGCTTCGTTAGAAGGTTATTTATCATCTGATGAAATTTGTTTGCAGCAATTAAAAGAGTATCTCAAGTCTGTGTACATTTTATTAACAGGGTATACCAGACCACAAGTCTCAGACGTATTGAGACCAAACGAATAAATTTAGACCCTTAAAGTCAACTGATACCACACTATTCGCACCTTAAATAATCGAAGTAAAATATCTGTTTTTGAAATTCTTTCGATCCAAATAGAATATTTTAGAATGTGGTATTTAAAGAAATTTCCTAGAATAATTACTATAGGTATTTTAAAGGTAAAAATTTTGAAAAGCCTTTACAAGATTGAGCCCTAAACGTAAACAGATTATGTTTACCTGTATTATTTAATATCTCAGGTTAATAAATATATCTAAACAACTAAATTTACTTCATAATTTTTGACCCAGTAATTTTAATAGGGCTTAATTCACTTTAGAGCGGAAATCAAGTGGGAAAATTCTAGGAGCCGTAACTCACTAACGAAGGGTTTTCAGACTTATGTTTACATGGATCTTTACGCCTGTGAAGTGTGGCAGATTACTTCTGAAGCACCCTGTCCAGATGATATTTTCTGATTTTTTTTGCACGATCATTGGACTCACACTTAATAATCGTTAAACGTCTTAAAATGTGTTTTAATGTGGAAAAACAACTAATATTTAACTAAATTACAAGTGAAAAACGTGAACTAAGAGTGGTCGATTCGAATCCAAGACCTTTACCAATCCATGCTACTGCTCTGCCATGCACGGTTTACTGCGTAGTTTGTGTGAACATAATGATTACCTCTTACGAAACGACATTGAGATCTAACTCCAGTTGCACCTTACACTCGTTGTATTTAATGCTACAGTCCTGGGTTCAAATCCCGTTCTTCGTCCATGTTTTTCACTTCTAATTTAGTTAAATTAACCCTCTTTGGTAAAGTGAATAATGGAAGAAACATCAACAATTTAAAAAATAACACATATATAATATAGTTGAGATGACTTATATTATTTTCAAAATATTTGTATTTAAGCTCACTTAAAAATGGTAAAACTTAAATATGAATTAAAGAAAAACATATTTAGAAAGTTGATAAATAGTATAATTATTTTCCATACAGATATTGTAAAAAAATATATTTGCTAATATTAGGGATATAATTAAAATGTACTTTATGCGTACAATAAATAAATAATATTTGACTTAAATATATTTGATAAATAAAACCTCACAGCCAACAACTTCATTCAGAAAACATAAAAAAGGTAATCACATATACTCATATCACATTCATGCTTTTTTCACCACGTCCTTGGAGAAAATATTTTGTCTTTCTGCGCCTAAAAACTTTAAAAAGATTTCGTAAAACAGCTCCGTCTCAATATTTAAAAAAATGTTTAACAGAAAATCTGAAGTAAATAAAATAATTGTTTGTAATTTTAAATAATTTATTTTTATGTTTATTTTATTTGTTTCGTTTGTTCAAAAGTGTTTTATATTTTACATATATTGCAATATCAAGCAATAAGTAGTTGTTGAAAATATTCATATTACTACTTTCAAAATTGAAACAAAATATATATACAAACACATTTACACGCATTAAATATAAAATCTCATTAAAATTATTTAACAAAGGAATCCATTTTAGTTTTTAGTAACATTTTAGTATTGTTTCTGTTTTAATTTTTTGTTATTTTAACTGTTTTTTATTTATTTTTTAGTGTTTTATTTTCGCAGGTTATTTTTATATGTCCCAAGTTTTGAGTTTATATGCTTTCTACATTTTAATTTATATTGTTAACTTTTTTTCAGTTCTGAAATAGTTTTTATTATGTTGTATTTTTGGGTTAGCAGTTATTAACCTTATCTAAATTTGATTACATTTGGGCTTTAGCTATACATTTTTTTAAAGAAAAATGTGACAATGAGGGCCAATAAAGTTGCCCTTTAAAAAGTATAAAAGAAATACTATCTTCAAGAACGTGATAAAAATACATTGTTTAATTATTTAAACCTAACTTATAAATAAATAACTATAATAAATGTATATACTTTCAAAATAATATCACAAATAGAAAACATAGTTCGTATTTTTTATGTTCAATAAATTATAGTTAACTTAGTCTGTAATCTTATTTTGTAAATATTTTTTTCAATTTTTTAACTTATTTTGTCAAACAAGCTTCCAATTAACTATCACACTCATTTGAAACAGATGTAGACACATGTGGCAATGACAAGAATACACAAATAAAAACAGAAATAAATAAATACGATAACTTACACATATACACATTAACTTTTTATTTACAAAATAACAGACTGACAAATAGCTTTTGTTTTTCTTTTCTATAACCTACTTGTCTCAAAATTTAAAATAAATATTAAAAAACACATTTACACTAATCTCAGACTATAACACA
>JAGFPH010026794.1:0-10278 GCA_018207615.1 Philaenus spumarius
TCTGTTGTTACCCTTAGATCTAATACCATTTTTATACAATTCTTTCAGTTTTCCATGTATATAACAAACAAAATCTTGTGATATAAATTTCTTTTTGTACAATTTATTTACCCTCCAAAATGTTGAAAAAATTGTTTTAATAAGGTTAATGGTGTGCTCATAGATATAGTCTGCTGTATATTTTACTAACAGGTACCTGTGACTTTGCTCGAAAATATGAATAAATGATCGAAAGGAATATCGAACTTAACATTACATCGTTTTCTAGTCTGTCTAGCTACTGGGGGAGGTAAGCGAGGCCTAGATGATGGTCCGGGTTGTAAATAGTCGTCATCAATGTTCTGTGGTTGGACAGAGAGAATGCCGTCTTCATCTGTAGACTCCAAATCATCAATATTTGGATTGTAGTCATCAGAGGCGACAGACAAATTATCTAACTCTGGGTCCTCCACAGATGAAATTGTGGAATTATCATCTGCTGGAATATCAGAATATAGATAATTTGCCTGCCTTCTCTGAGGACTACTCGGAAGGCTACCCCATCCAGCATCATCCCCTGGGTCATTGGAGTAGTCCGTCTCATCCCCGGACTCCCCCAACACCCGATCAATTTCTGAAGATCTGTCCAGTATATTTTGGTCTCCCATTATTATTATTATTAGTCTATTTTATTTATTTATTTAGGCTAGGTACTTGGTTGTCTAGGCTAGGCTAGGCTAGTTAGGCTACTTAGTTCTAGGCTAGGCTACTATCTGCAAAAAAAACAAAAAGCACTTTTACAACACTTGTATAAAACTAATTTCACTCACTAATTTCACAATAACAAATTCTACACTTATTTATTTATAACTTGAAACACTAATAAACACTTTATATCCACTTTTTATGAACACAATACAACACTTACATATAACTCGGTAGATACGCTAAACGGAAATGGTCGGCTTGAAAGTCTAAAAACGTGGTTTTCTAAATCAACTTGTGCCAACCTAACAACATGAAATCATTCGAATTGGACATCAAATTAAAGATCAGAACTTGCTCTACAAAACCATATGCATCACATCTATATAATATTTCAATCTATGGATGTAAAAACCCATTTAAAAAAGCTTTATTATTGGCCTAATCTTGGCCAATAGCAAGCCTTCATTTGTAAATTCTGAAAGTCAGATGTTTCTATAGTAACAGATGTTTAGAAGGCACAGTTTTAAAGATAAAAGTCTGCTGAATCCAATGATGTTATGATCTTCTTCATTATTTACTTCTGTGAGGAGTTACAGTCAGTTGAAAATGACGAAGTTTTACGTTTCGCACCACGCGATTTCGCACCGAGAACAGCTGTTTGACATTCTACAATTTTGAAACGACAATTACGTATGTAAATATACGTTTTAATAAAAAGTTGTAAATACAAAAATTAAAGTTTAATTCATTTCCTTTCCAATGGTACCGGTTTTATTACGATTGGATAATTTTAAGTGGGTTAAATTAGCGATTATGCAAATATATGCAAATTTATGCAAATGTGTGAAGTTGTTGCGTTCTGCGCCTGAGAGAAGGCCATGCATGGCCTTCTGCCAGTTCCAGGGTTAAAAAAAGCGATTTCAGAGTAGAGTTGGCCGGCCCAAAAACGCATACATTCGTCCAAATCGTTCTGTATTTCTTATTTATTAGCAAAGTATTAGTAACCCTTTTAAAAGTGAGTCATAAAAATAATTTGCACGGCTTCCCCTGTTTAGTAACCAACCACAAAATACTGAAAACTGTCTGGGGGAACAAAGCTAACACACATACAGGCAACCGAGCTATATTTTAAATAAAATGTCTTGACAGTTACTATCAGTTTAAATACAATAGACAAGATTCAACAATTTGTTATGACGATGCTGTGCAGTCACCAATATAATAATGGTTTATTTGAGCTACAAATAAAACTACCCTGTCTTCTTTATATGAAAATAGTATAGTTGGTCTAGAAAGACGTAGCACAGTAAACGAGCCCTACGGCTGTAAGCTGATATAAAGCACTATTGTCAACGCCTGACAATGTTCTACTAGATGTTGGAGTAGCCTAAAGCTATGTAACTAAATATTATGTCAGATGTGCTATGTTAATGATTCTATGTAATACTGGTAGGGGTACCCGCGGTTTCTAATAAATGAATGAAATAAATATCGTGTAAATATTGGAAGTTAACTAACGAAAAAATTAATCTATAGCCTTGTGAGTTTCGTCCAAATCATTATATATATATCTTATTAATTCTTACAATATGATCAGTTTTGCTCCGTTAAGTGCAAACCACAATTTCTGTTAGTTTGTTTGAGGGGCATTTGATGTCTATGGGTACAGTACATTTAAACCAAAATATTTTCTATGAACCTCAAACAATCAAAATGCAAATACTTTTTCGCTCCTGCGTATAACTTAATAGTAATAAGTGCCAAGTTTAAGGTGTCTTAGTCCGTTTCTGAACATTCTAGAACGTTTTCGAACGTTCCGGATCAGGATGTCTCTTCGATGTTCCAGAACCGTCGGGAACATTCTCGAACCTTCTGGAAGATTCTATATATTCCCTAACATTCTCGAAAATTCTAGGACATTCTGGAAGTCTCAACAACATTTAGGAACATTCTGTCCAGTCGCGGTCACTTCAGCACTCGGTTCTCAGCTGCTTTATGCTTTACCGACTTCCCATAATAAGTCCATTGGTGCGATGCGCTATTTTGACACCCACATCTCCAAATCCGACCCCTGTAGTTCCAAACCGAAACCTTCTTTATGGTGAGGGATGGAAGGCTTCCATACCATATAACCTCTAGTTATATGCGGGGATGGGTTGCAAAGTTATAGCGGCATGCACGGACAACCACGCTTTCATGTATTACATATGTTGATTTAACTTTAATTATTTATGGTCTACACTTCAATGGTATGTTATTATAACATCTATTCTATTAATTTGTGTACTGAAATTAATAAATTGTAAATTCTTACTTTTTAGAACTCCGGTTACTGGGTTCGTAATTTCCATTCTTCCTTCCCTTACTTTACATCACAATGGCCAAATAATAAGTCATTATTCACTCAGTCCTGTAGAGGGCACTTATTATTGGGCTTTAAAAATTGCGTTGAATACGCTTTAACGCGGTCGTTATGAAAAGTAAATCAAACATTCTTTTTAAGCATTTTAAATTGACCAATTAGATATACGAAAATAATAATACAGTTATGTTAAAAAAAATTGAGAAAAATCGCGTTTTGTTCATTTTTATGACAACCTGGATATCTTACTAAACTTTTGTACTGCCTTGTAGATGGTTCTGCTGGTTAAATACTTTAAAATGAAAGTTAAAACATTTTCCCATCTACTGAAATGAACTCCTATAAAAGCGAGTGTACGTCCTTACGTAAGTTATAAAAATAGTGTAACTCATGCGCATCGTCGTGTAAAATAACTATAATTTAAAGACATGTGTTACGTATTGAGCAACTGTCAACAATAATCCACACTTCAGATATATAACAGCTGATTTCCCTCATCGTCTGTTAAACCTAGCCTAGATTATACTATGGTTATGTTTACAAGTTTACAACTTCAGTCAAAACAAACATCTTATAATGTCTGCATGATGGTTGTTTTTGTACGAGATCTGGAAAACTAATGTAGGCTGTAATGTGCTGTATGATTGGCTTTGAGGTTGGAAATCGTTGAAAATGTAAGTATTTTTACGATCTTTTTTGTTTACTTCATCTCTACAGACTAAAAAACATCTTATTCTCCAAACTCACTCCAAACATGTACAACTATATTTTAAACTACCAATACCATGTGCCGTTGGTTTGAATTTTAGACATTTTAATAGAATCATAGAAGTTTGAGCTAAGTTAATTGTCAAATATAGGTCTACTGTCGATGTAAACTTTAATTATTTTTAAAGCGAACAATAATATACTTGGTTTATTTTAGCCTCCGGAATAGGGTGTACAAATAATAATTTACCTACGTACATTTAAAAAAACGTCAATTCCTATTCCTTAATTCCTTTTTCGTGGATGACTGGTTTCTTTTTTCGTGTTCCGAATCTTCGATCTTCGCGAACATGTCCCTAAAGCCAGGGCCCTACTACAGAAATCGAGTTTCGCCCAACATATTATTGATAAGAACCACATGTTTAGTAGCATTGACGAAAATATGGATATCTTGCACTTCTAACATAAAAAACCCAAAATGAAGAAGAAAGAAATATACAAAGTTTTAAAAAATACTCCTGATAATGTCTTTAAAGATAAACAAAAATTTAATTCGAACCACATTTTAAAACTTTCAAATAAATATTCTGTCAACACAGACAGAAAGGTATAAAAAGCAGAAAGGTGGGGGGGAGGGTAAACTGATAATGACTAAGTCTATCCCAATGTCAATAGATAGTAAAGGTTGCCTCATAATCATGTAAACAAACTCTAACCCCCCTGTCCAGTGACGTCATCGTAGTAAAAAAACACCGCTACCATCTGAGATGTAGGCTATGTTTCGTCGTACAAGTTAAAACCTTGATCAGTGTCTAGTTTTACTACAACTACGTCACAGCCCCCACTTCACTGTTTTGATATTTCCCGATTGAGGCAACCTTTACTATATCTATTGACCTTGAGTCTATCCAAACTTTCGGACACGCAGTGTAGGACATGCCCTTTACGGAAACACAAGCGAGTGACAATATGGACTTTTACTTCTTTTAATGTTTTGTGATGTGTTTTCTGTTCATGTTTAAGTGTTGTGCGAACTATTTTAACGATGTTCAGCTGAACTGAACCTTTGTGTAGTGAATGATTTGATAATGGTCTGAACAAGATAGATCGAAACCGGTCATTCACGAAAAAGGAATTAAGGAATAGGAATTGACATTTTTTTAAAGTTACGTACCTAAATTATTAATAATTTACTTTTGCTTAAATGACTGTATTTAAAATATTTGGGGTTAAAATCTTTGTTTTAAATATGCCTATAATTTAAATGTACGATCTTTTGTTTTGTTTTCCAAAATGTATTTCAGGCCTTGGAGTAAAATGTTTAATTCTAAGCTCTGTACATTTACCATGTTAAAAACCCCTAACTGCATATACCTAGTTAAATATAGTTTGTTGTTTGTAGGCCAAACTATATACATTTTAACTACTTCTAACCTCCAAAAAGTCATGTAGCCTACATTAGTTCTGTGACACATTAAACTTAATAATTCAACATATTTTTTCTCGTGTGTAAACTGCACCATTACTACTTCTAATAAGTTCTTTACATGTTTTCAATCAATTAAGTTATTCTCTGCACTAAATATAAAACAAACAATAATAACATTATCCTTCGTTGGCAATAAACCCCTAATTGCCATTATTATCAATATCTCCCTCCCACATTGAGTGAAGGTCTAGCCTACACGGCGCTGTATATTAACCCTTCTACTGATGAGAAGTTAATACACCGAGGTTGCAATCATGTGGATTGGATAAAATCTACGAGCTCCAATAAGCCTATAAACCTTGCGTTGTCATGTGGTATTAAGTTTCAACTCTACTTCTAAACTCCTAGTTCAATAAAGACTTACGGTGGGCTTTAATGGATTGGTATGTTTTGTAGTAAAAATTGAACCGCGTCTATCATATTAACACCCCTAAAATTTTAACAAATAATTGTAGGTAGTAATTATTTTGCATGGCGAATTAATTAAGTTGAACTCTGTTTTACTTTTTCGGTATTTATTTACTTTACCTTGTCAAACGAAACTACTATAAACACACAAACCTGAACTTTTTTCTTAATAAATATAGTATTTATACACTTCACTGATACCGGGAAACCAATATTTAACCATATTCAACATTTACATCATTAAAAACTTTCAAATCAAAAGTTCGTTATGGAAATTTACATTGTAAAGTGCCGACATGTTTTTCTTACCGTCCTGACAGCGTTGCCGGATTGTTCTTGTTCTTTTTTGTGTAGAAACGAACAGTTTAGGCAACTCATTCTAATTATAAATAGTGTGATAATACGACGAAATATTATAATTATATAAATATTATAATCATACTGTTATCGGCAAAATACTGTGACTAAACAGTTTAGGTAAGTCCTCTAGTTTTTTTTTTATTCTAATTATATAAAGTGATAATACGACGAAATATTATAATTATACAAATATTATAATCATACTGTTATCGGCAAAATACTGTGACTAAACAGTTTAGGTAAGTCCTCTAGTTTTTTTTGTTATTCTAATTATATAAAGTGATAATACGACGAAATATTATAATTATACAAATATTATAATCATACTTTTATCGGCAAAATACTGTGACTAAACAGTTTAGGTAAGTCCTCTAGTTTTTTTTTATTCTAATTATATAAAGTGATAATACGACGAAATATTATAATTATACAAATATTATAATCATACTGTTATCGGCAAAATACTGTGACTAAACAGTTTAGGTAAGTCCTCTAGTTTTTTTTTTATTCTAATTATATAAAGTGATAATACGACGAAATATTATAATTATACAAATATTATAATCATACTGTTATCGGCAAAATACTGTAACTAAACAGTTTAGGTAAGTCCTCTAGTTTTTTTTTTTTTTATTCTAATTATATAAAGTGATAATACCACGAAATATTATTTCTCAAATGAGGCAACCTTTACTATCTAGTTACCTTGATTTATACACACCTTAATTAGTACAATAACCTATTGTTCGATTTGGCAACGTTGATTAATTTCCATTTTAAATACGCAGTTAAACGGTACTTTCTATTGTTTGATGCATTTGTTTACGTAATTATGTTTGTTACATTATTTTCACATTTTCTTGCTTCGTGGATACTTTTGGGGTTCATATTGTTTAGTTTATTGAATTCTTACATGTTTGGTGTATGTGAAGTGATTTATTTTGTTATAATTACGTCAAATATCGCGGAAAAGTCGAAACTTAACCTATACAATTTCAAGTTTTATTTCTTTCATAACTCCTACAAATATTATTTCCCGGGAAAATTTTTGTTGTTTCTACAATCAGTTAGATGTGTTCTTTCATGTTATATCAAATTCCCTTAGAAATCGTTTGACAAGGTAAACTACATTTTTACCACTTTTTCTTATGCTTTGTTAGAAAGTTTTGACAGTTATTCCATTAGAAAGGCAATTAAACGAGCTAAAAGAATGTACTGTTGAGTTTCTATAAAAAAAAAACGGTTTTCCAATTAATGTCATTCAAAATGTTTAAAAGGCAGCCATTTTCAGATTACTGGAAGAGGTTGATTATTTTTGTCAAACTAGGTCTTTACATTAGTGTGTCTAAATCAACTAAGACTTTCTAGATATATAAATTATTTAGTAAAAAAAAAAAAATAGTGGATAGCTGATAAAGAAGAGCTTCTGGACATTGTATATATGAATTTGTTTCTTTATTTTTATCCATATGACCACCCCTGAATTATATGAGATAAGAGATAAGATAATGAGATAATGAGATTTATTCCACAATCATTTACAAATTAACAACAAAAACAAAATTCGGAACTGACACTGCCACGTATTGCAAGTAAGTCGTGGCAGCGCGATAAGATACAAACAAAGATAATAGAGTCCAGTCCTTATCTTCAGTTCAAAGTCCTTCGCTCTCTGTGCCGTCTTGGGTGAATCAATCCTTCACATCACATTGTAACAGTACAATGATAAGAACTACAAATTTACTATAATTTATACTGAAACACACTTGTTATGATCTAGCACATTTTAACATAATTATATTAACTACAGTTCCTAAGTTAACATCTATTTAACAATGTTATCTAAAAAACTAACACTCTCCTTAGAAAATAACCAAATTTTTAATCTTTTAAAAAATAATTTACAATTAGAGCTGTTTTTTAGTTCAACAGGCAACTGATTAAAATACTTTGGCCCAACGTATTCATAAGCTTGTCTAAATAGAGATTTGTTGACTTTAGGTGTACGAAAAGTGATACGACTTAAACTTCTTGTGCTATAAACAAGGTTGATTGTTCCCGAATTTCCACTTCTTGTGTAAAATAACCTGAGTACTTTAAAAATGAAAAGGTGTTGTACTGGTAAATATATGTAAATACTTAAACAATGGAAAGGAAGTTTCTATTCTATTTTTCTATATCTCAGCTCATTAGAGAATTACCCTGAATTTAGTGAGTTAAAACATTTTCTAAAAATGACACCTTTTGTAAGGGCGAAAAAAAGGGTACCTGTATTATTTTGACGGGTTTACGTACATAGCAACAAAGTGAATGCGCAATTAATTAAGTTGGACGCTGTTTTACTATTTACCCTTTATTCGATAGTTTTGACAGTTATTTCACTAGGCATAGGCATACAAACAGCTACTGATAAATTACAATCAGCTGTTAGCAGCTGGACCAGGAATGGCGCATTAAGTGGAATGAGAACTTCACGAATAAGCACTATGTGTATCAACCAGTGATAATTAATCAACAAATTTTATTGTTTCACATGCTAATGAAGCAAAGTACCTAGGGATGACTCTGGATGCAAAAACTTCGTTGGAAGGCACATGTGAAGAAGAAACGTGAACAACTTGGACTAAAGTACAGACAAATGCACTGGCTTCTTGGAAGGAACTCCGAACTGTACGTGCATAATACACTGCTGCTGTATAAGCAAGTATTAAAACCCGTATGGACATATGGCATTCAATTGTGGGGATGCGCTAAAAAAGTAACATCCAAGAAACACAGACATTTCAAAACAAAGTGATTCGCAGTATTGTCAGAGCACTAGGGTATATCCGCAATGTAGATATCCATCGTGAATTGAAAGTGCCATTAGTATCTGAAGAGGTAAAACTGTTTGCTAGAAAACATGCAAGCAGACTCCATGGCAATCAGAATGTCGAGGTAGCACATTTCCTCAGCAACGTACCACTAGTGCTGAGGTTGAAAAGAGCAAAACCAAATCACTTAGTGTAAATTATATAAGAACTACACATGATGAAAGTGTATGTTGTATTGTGAGGTGCGAAAGAACCTTTTCCGTATATAGTTTTATAGGAAGTTTTTTTCATTATTTAGACACATATCCCCACCCCTGAAGGGTTTGCAATATCACTCGAGTATATGCATCGAATTTACTGAGCGGAGCCAGTCTTGATTTTGCATAGGTAAGGCGCTAGAGCGCAACTAGAATATCGCTTGTATACACTTACGTTTTTCGTAAGTATACAAAATTCGCCTTGATGTTTTCTGTTTCTAAGAAACTTGACTGAAAGTAATGTTATTCGTCTTGTTTGTAAGCAAAGGAATTTAATAAACATTTATAATTTACCATTTTTGTTATCTACAAATTATAATTTAGATGTTCATGAACGATTTTATGCACATTACAAGTTATTATCTTCAAAATTCTATAAAAGATAAGTTTTGTAAGTATGGGACTGTTTCATTCTGGTATTATAGGACACTCTTTAGATATGTTTTAAGTCGCTACTTGCAGAGATATCAAATTAACAAAGACGTGCCAATTAGAGTTATTTGTAGGTACAATTGACACTCTTGTTTAACCAGTGTCACATAATTGGCGGCAAACTTTAAACAACTCTTCCGCCCTGCCACTCTACTTCTTCTTTTTGTCAGTTTGCATGCGCTATCAGACAGATTTTCGACTGACATGACCGGAAGTGGCTCAGACATGCGAATTTCTGGAGTCATGCGATCAGAAATTCAATCAGCTAACTGTCCACATTAACAAAGTACTTTTACAGACAATAGCTTATACATTGAAACGAAACTAACAACAACTATGTATCAAAACTGTAGAGAATTCTTATCTTTAGTTATTCGATTTTAAATTGTCATATTAGAGAGATTTTATTAGAGTAATGTGGAGATGGGAATTACCGTTACGTTGTGGTAACAGTGTGCAACGTTCCACGGCATTTTGGTAATAGGTTACCGGGAGTAGCGTATTAAACTTGTAACATATTAAGCCAAGGGTAGACCAGCTGGCCGATTTATTTTATAATGTATAACGTTGCAGATGTTACAAAAAAAAAAATTAAAAAAATCAGTTCATCCGTTTGGGAGCTACGATGCCACAGCCAGATACACATATACACATGATAAAGTTATAACACCCCTTTGTTTGGGTGGGGGGGGGGGATTAAAAATAATATCGACTGCAGCGTTATTGACCATACGAAGTTTATGCAAAATGTATTAAAACAAA